>KK351031.1:2031910-2062266 GCA_000671755.1 Glossina brevipalpis
AATATGAGATAATTTTTAGTATTATATTACGAAAAAAAAGATAAATAAAATTATTTAGTCATATCGGGTATAGGATATATAAAAGTCGGGCTTGCCTCAACACACACATAATGTGTTTTATTAAATTTTATTTACTTTATTAACATTTGTAGCTTTCAAAATCTTGTAATAAAATGCCAAAATAAAGTAATAATAATAATCATAATAATAATAACAATAATAATAATAATGACAGGAATAGTAATAAAAGAGAAAAATTAAGGAATTCTTGAATTAATGCATTCACAACAATAAAATACAAGAAAACATGTTTATATATGTATGTGTATATATAGAGAATAAATGAAAACATACCAATGCATTTGCAATATTGTTCGCTTGCACTTACAAATAACTTATTATATATTCAAACACATATCCTTTTATATATAGAAACACAACAAATAAATACATTTCGTACATGGTTTTCCACTTTCAGAAGCTGTTGCTCTTACTGGTGGCTACTGTACATACATACATACGTACATACGTAGTAGTAGATACGGTTAAGAATGTTGTATTCCATATAATAAATAATAAAACATGCATGCATGCGTGCATGCATGCATGCATGCATGCATTATGCACTGTATATCAATGTGCAATGTGCGTGCAGTTATCGAAACTAAAAAGGGTCAGAGGAAGTAGGAAGAAAAATAGATACAAAACCAAAAAACACGAAAAAAAGAAGAAGAAAAAAGAAAAAAAAAGCAAAAAAAGGAAAACCGTAAAAAGGGAAAGAAAAAATCTTACGGAAAAGAAGACCGCGCAATTAAAAGTCAAAAAATTTATAAACGAAAGAAACAGATTACGCGTAAATAATGACAATAGCGATGAGAATAGTTGTATGTACTTCATTCGTAAATGTTATAAATTAGTTGGCTGTCCTTGCGTCTTTGTCAAGTTATGCATCATACTTTTCTTATCACTTCAACTTGCCCTCCTTGTGTGTTACTATCTTTTTAACTTACTCTCACTGTGCCTCTTATAATTTATGCATTGTAGAGCAATCCAGAGCTAATTTTTTTTTTTTTTATTTAACGAAAAAAAAAAAAAAATTTTCATGGTTTGAATAACAATAAGCACGAAAATTATATTCAGCAATGATTGAATCTTCTACACCCACCATCGTTATTTTAAACGAAAAAAAAAAAAAAAAAATTAAAATTCGGTAGTCTATAATATTGGGTGGGCGTGGCCAGTTTTTTTTCTCATTTTTTTTTTAGCAGACACTATAGGATCATCCATAGAATCCATGTAATCCATGTAAAAATTTCTATCATTATATCTGTTGTGTAGGACTCATAACAAATAAGCAAAAAATCGAATTTTTTTTTTTTTTTTGTTTTTATTCGAAAACAGAAATATTCTCGATTCATCGAAGTTTCGACCGTTTTATCTCATTTTTAAGATTAACTTTCGTGCAAGAATTTTAGTTGTATTTTAAAAATTTTTTCTTCATTTCTTCATATCTACGATCTGGAAGAATATTTGCCCCATACCTTACTTAGACGGACAGTTGGAACTGCTTAGATCAATTGAGAATTTTATGCTGATTAAAAATGTATACAGTTTATAAGGTCTCTAAAGTTCCCTTTTTGGATGTTGCAAACGTTTTAACAAAACGAATGCATACTCGTCCTTTGGTGATGACTACAAATAGTTAAAGATAATATTTTGACTTTTAAATAATTGTAATGAAAATACGTACAAATTTGAAATTCAAAAACTGCTCGTTGTAAGAAACAAACAGCATAACATTATAAATATAAAACAATAAATATCTGATGATGTCCAGGGCAGATCAAGAAGTAATTTCCCATCAATCAATCTCTTTTCTTTTTCATCAACTTCTGATCTGTTATCACTGACGTGCTCTATATTGATAACGTAGTTGCGTTAAGGACTATATAGAGTTCTATCTCTTTTTAAAAAAAAGTAGAAGTAAAGTAAACATTTAGATCTGTAATCATTTCATCGGCTTCATTCACGACCAGATCTCTTCTATCGCTTAGCAGTTGAGTGCCATTCCAAGGTGATTGATAATGATGTTACTGTCAAAAACCTGCTGTTAGTAACTATCGCATGCTGTTCAAAAAAGTAGTGACATTTCTCAATGAATGTATCGATATCTACGCAAGGGTATGGAATACGTAAGCTATGAAGCTTCACGTTTAGAAAGTTTTCGTTGCTTTCATCAATCTCTCTCTCTCTGATATTAATCATTTTACTTCTATCCTGGTACTAAGTTTGTCATTTCTGGTTTTTGAGTATTTTTCACTTTCTTAATTTTTTTTTCAATTTCATCAAAATTTCCTCTTTTCTCTTTCATGCTTGCATTTGACTTTTGAGTAATTGCGAGATTAATGTTGCAAAGACGGCTGTTGGTCTACGGCTACGGTTTGATACAATATATCGCTTACATCGTTCTGTTGTTATTGTTGAAGTCGCCAGTTTCTTTCATAATCGTCTCGATTATTTCTATTTTTTTTTTTTTATTTTAATTTTTTTGGTTTTAACGATTCATCCATGTCCTGCATTTTAAATAGAACTTTCGATTCTATCTCTTTGAGGGCTATACTCAGTATCCAAGGGGTTCGGTTACAATACTTTTTTCAACTAATTGTCTTGACTGTCAACTTTTTGTAATTGTATTCATGCTTCTTCTTCTTCACCTCTTTTTTCCTCTTTTTTTCTGTTTTGCCTCTTTTTCCTCTTCTTCCTCTATTCATTTTTCTTTTTCAAATATCTGCTCATTTACATTCTGAAGTCGTTTGTTTTTTTTTTTTTTTTTTTTTTTTTTTGTTTTTCACCTCCTTTTACTCATACACTAAATGTATTTTTGTTTTTTTAATTTTTACGATGTTTTATTGTACATCTTTCCAAGCATTTATTGAATTTTTTCTCTTACATTTCCCTCGGTTTCATTTTCATTGTTTGGTTTCTGTAAGTTTACCGTAGTTACAAGTTGTGTTTAAGTGTCCGACATCAACTTTTTCTTTGTCCACTTAGCTATTCATTTCAACGTGTTTATTTACTAGTTAAGAGGAGGGTGCCTTAATATGCCCTACTCTAGTTAAATAGTTTACAGATAGAATCGTTCTCTCTAATTTCAAACCAATTGTCTTAGCACCCAAACCTACTGTTCTCTCATAATATTATATCTCAAGAGTTTAAGGATAGATTTCCTTCTTCTTCGTATCTAGGTGAACGTTTATTGTTTGTGTTTAGAAAAAAAAAAAATTGGTTTTCTTCTTATCTTAAGCTTAAAGAATTTTTTTTAAAGAAAATTGTTAAAATGCTTCGTGTTTTAAATTTTTATTTACTTGAATGAACTCAGATAATGAAACCAAACTTACATTAAGAAGAATAAAGACTTCAAACTTTTAGCGGTTTTTTTTACTGACTATTACTGTTCACAATACAACTTCAATAGAATAAAGTAAGAAAAAAAAATAGAAAAAGACAAAATAAAGAAACAATCGACTAATGATTTAGATTTCGAATTGAAAATAAATATAAAATAAATAAAACAAATGGTAGGCGATTCGGGTGAAATCCGGAATGTATGAGGGATGCATTGAAACGTCACAGTGAAACTCTCTCAATTTTTATTGATTCATTAAGGGTACGCGTGGTAGGTCATAGTCGTAGAGAAGAAGAAATCTTTTCTTTTCCTCAACTCTGCACGCTTTGTGCCGATTCCACGATTTAAATGCATTTATCGTTGACAGTAGAGAGCGTTATCAATCATCTATCTCTCTCTCTCTCCCTCTCTCTCTGTCTCTCTCTCTCTCTCTCTCCCAATCTATCCCACTTCTCTTCCTCTTTCTCCCTCTCTCCCTCCCTCTCCCCCCCTCTTTCTACCCCTCTTTCTCCCCCTCCTTCACCCCCTCTTTCTCACCCTCCTCTGTCCCCCTCGTTCTCCCCCTTCTCTTTGCCACCTCTCTCTCACCTCCTCTCTACGCTTCCACTCTACCACTCCTCTCACTCCCCCTTTCTCTCCCCCTTTCTCTTCACCCCTTTCTCTCTACCCTTTCTCTATCCCCCTTTTTCTCTCCCCTTTCTCTGTCCCCCTTTCCTTCACCCCCTTCTCTCTGCACCCTCTCTCTCTCTCTCTCTCTTTCTCACTCTTTTAATCTCGCTCAATCTCTCTCAATCTCTCTCTCTCCCCCTCTGTCTCTCTCCCTCTCTGTCTCTCTCTCACACACACTCTCTGTCTCTTTCATTAGATTAAACCTCCAATTCCAACAAACCCGAAACATTATCTACATTACATAGCGTCAATTCAGGTTTCGCCACTGCTTATACAGCTTCTTTCATACGCGTATATGATGATTGTCTTTTGATCTTTTTCACGCATTATTGTCGTATGTATGATCCAGTTTTCGTGATCCGTTATCTTCAACCCTTTAAAACTGATTCGATTTTGTTTTGGTTTAACAGCGATGTGCGGAAACAAATTCGTTTCATTCGAATTTTTCATGTTTTCTTAATTCTTGTGATACTCAAATATCCTTCAGTATGCAGCTTTATGCAAATGGTTCCAACCTGTTTCAGTGGAGCCGTGATGTCCTACGATGAAATGTAATAGCTTTCCGCAAATTTTTTTTGAAGAATTTGGTCGACTGGGGTGCATTGCAGAATGACAAAGCTTTATCGATTTGGTCGAAATATGGTGAGTAGTTTCAAAATTTCGTCTATTTTCAAAAAATAGAATTTTCTTTTGGGGGGGGGGGGGGGGGGGAGGGAACAGAACCCTTCCAAAGAGGGATTTGAAAGCGAAGCTTGAAGACATGCCCCGTTTTGGGGAAAATTGCTCTCCTGCAACAGTTAAGTAAACGTAGAATGCTTAATCAACATAAAATTTATTCCTTAACACCGTAACACGATTTTCCTTGCGTTGCAAATAAAATCATTAAATATTCTCTCAAATAGCAAATACTACCTGTAGCACACGGAACAGCAGCACACATGCAATTTTGTTAGCGTAACGATGCTTTTATGTGTTTTGCAGTAATGAATGTGTGTATGTACGTATGTTGTATTTATTGCTATTGTTATCCGTATACATTAACGTTTGTCATCTATACATGGTATTAATGTCAGTAACACGCGATGATTGAGTATGTAGTGTTTTCTCATCCCTTTCCTTTTTATTTTTATTTTTATTTTTTTCTTTTTTTTTTTTTGCTGCTTTCAATAAAGGCACTACGATGATAGTAGTGATAATGATTATTATACTATGCACAGACGTTATATGCTAAACAATTTGTCATCATTAAATGTGAAAGAAATGCAACAAATTGTATATGAAATGGTATAAAGAAGGATATGACTGTTTTAAGGATACATTTTCAAGACTATTTCATGGTGTTAGAGAAGATATATGTAAAAGAAAGTATTTATATATATTTAATTAAAATTTTTCCAAAAATCAATTTTTCCTTTTATTACCTTTTTGCGAAATCTAATAAAGGATATCTCCAGTAAGAGTGTAATAATAAAATATAAACACGTATGTTTTGAGTGAGTTGTGAATGAGTTGTGAGATGATTTGATCTAGAAATCGTTGCTCCAATAAATCGATTGTTACATGCGCGATGTGGTAGGCGATGTCGTCTTGCTGAAACCATAAGTCGTCTAGATTCATGCTGTCCAGTTGAGAGCACAAGAACTCCTTTCTCATGTTCCTGTAACGAATGCCATTCACCGTCACAGCAATTCCGATTTTATTCTCAAAAAATTAAGGCCACCCAATTAAAAATCCGCACTAAACAGTTACTTGTTATTGTGGTGTGGGGTGTATTGGTCTCTTATAAATAGCGTGACAATTTTCTGAGTCCCAAATTCGACAGTTTTGCTTAATTACGAAGCCACTCGGATGGAAATGCGGATAACGGGTTTTCACAATTACAACGTTTCCAGCTTTTGCGTAGCGTTCCATTTTTCATAATCAGAACAATCTTAAGTGACAGCTGTCAAATTTCAGAGTTGCCATTTGTATCGAAAAAAACAAAAAAATTGACAAAATTTAAATAGTGCTGCTATTCTGGAGACACCATTTCTAATATAATACTAACAAGATTTGACTCTATCTGATTATATAGAAGTAATTTTCAACAACAATTTCAACATCAACAAAAAAAAATATATTGTGTTATGTACCACACAACATAAATTAACAGATTTAAAAATAATAGTATTCCTCCAAAGGAATTCATAACACTTTCCAAAAGAATATCATAACAATTTATTGTTTAAAAATTAATTGATTCAAAGAAATTTTAATAGATAACAATTTCTTATTGTTTTCAATTAAATTTTTCGAGGAAATATATATTGAAAAAATCTTTCCGAGTCTTTCTTAATCTTCAATATATAAATGCAATGCAAGTATAACGAAAAATTTCAATTGCAAACAATAAATAATTCCGTTCATATACTGTTCGTCATCATTTTCCCGGTTTGGATGTTGATGAAAATCTTATACAATAAATTTGCTTGGAATTCTATATTTTTTTCAATGGAATTTGATTCGAAGAGAAATATTGAAAAACAACAATACACTAATCTTCTATTAAAAATTAAGTCATAAAAATACTTAGTTGAACTATTAAACATTTTGGTCGTTCAACAGATTTTCCCTATAAATAATGATCAAAAAGAAGTGCGAATAAGAAATAGAATAAGGCGGCAGTCTGGAAGGTGTATGCTCGACGATCGATAAATTTTATACTCTTATCGATCGAGTATTCACAGTATAGATTGCGCGATTAAATGTCAATTGTAATTAAGTAAAAAATATGATCAACCGAGCTGGCAATTGAATCGAAGTAATATTGATTTTATAAAGTCGCGTTTCTTATCTGCTAAAATATATGGGATAACTAAGACATGTCGGTGTCAGAAAGTACATATAAAAACAAAAATCTTACAATCATTGAATAAAATTCATAATATAAATATTATGCTTCAAAACGAGTTCATTTTCAAGGACTTCATATAAATTTGAAAAGTTCAGTGAAAAATTTGTTCTACTTTTTTTTTACAATTCTCTATAGGTTTTCAAAAAAATGCTTTAAGTAAAGTGCCGAAAAGAAATATTATCAATTGCCTAAATGTATCGTAAAAATACTACTAAATAATCTCAAGTATTAAGTTTTTTTTTTTTTTCATTTCCTAAAACCGACACTTTTGTCATTAGTTTAGTTGAATTTATATTGCATAAGAAGTCATGAAAGTCATAAAATGAAAATCTAGCCTCAATCCACTAAATGTTAATGAAAAAATCTTTTAAGTTTCTAACGTAAAGAAAACACTTTATATATATATATTTAGTTATATAATACAAATGGAAAATAAATTTTGTTTAATATATATTATATTTAATTTGTTAGTTACCAAAGTACATTATAAATTTTGAAAACGCGTCTCTCTTATACTACTACTACTACTACTATTACTACTACTACTACTGCATTCATATTAACATTTTAAAGGACATTTTCTTTTCATTTCTTCTTTCAAGAAGATCCTAATAGGGTGACGCTACTCATTGATGCTATTTTCAATTATCTTGAAAAACAATGTAAGTCGTCGCCAACATTATCATATATTGTTGTTTTTTATTATTAACTATAACAACAACAATAACAACAACAACAATAACAACTATAAAATTTACTAAATTGTGGTTAAAATGTTTTTAGAAACAAATATTGCATATATAATGAGAAAATTATCGACTACTAAGGAAAACCTTGTGTTGTATGATGGTGTCATTCTCTATCTCTCTCTCGCTCCTGTAAGTGGAGATATTTTAATGACAGAAAAATGAAACTGTTTTTTTTTTTTTATTTAACTCTTGCTGTTGACGAATAGAAAAAAGAAAAGACTTATTACTCCATATCCATTCCACATTTAACTGTAGCTTTCTTTTTTTTTTTTTTTTTTTCTTTTTTTTTTGCAAATCGTAAATGTTGTGGTTGTTCTCAATTTTTTTTTTTTCACACATTTATAGCTTGTTTGCAAAAGTTGCCATTAACATTCGCCGATAATAAATTTCTATACAACAGTTTTCTACTCTATTTACGATCATAAAAATTTATCGATGTGTACGGCTTCAAAAATAGTAGAATAATAAAAATTGTTTATGCAATGTAACTAAGGCAAATAAATAAATAAATAAATAACAATATTTTATTAAGCCTATAAAAGCTTTTTGTTTAATGTCATTTGTTGAAGCCTTAAGGCTCTATATGCTTTAAAATTTCGAAAAATCAAAAAAAAAAAAAAAAAATAAATAAATAAATTTACTAAATATAAGAGAATTTCTCGGCTTAGAAAGTTTTGTCGATAAATGAATGCCTGCCTATGCAGTAAAATGTGAACAAAAAAAAAAAACCAAAAAGCTTTAAAAACTATAATCTGAAGTAAAGAAAATTAAGCCATATTTACATTGGAATGAATCTTAAATGGGAAACAAGACCCAAGTTATTATAACCTATGCAAGCCATGTAAGTACAGGTAAAGGGTATAATAAGTTTATGCGTATGTATGTAATGACCAGAATCATATTCTGAATGGATTTAAACTTTTCTGTTCGTCTGTCCGTCTGTCCGTCTAAAGTCTTTCCATATATATAGTTGTTTTCAACCTACAGGTAGTAATTTTGAAGATATTTTCAGGTAATTAAATATATTTGGCGTCTTTTGATTCAAGGACGAAGCCTTTTAAAAATGGATTTGATCGAATCATTTTTATGTCTAATCGTCCCCGCGCTACAGCGCTTTATTTGAAAAATTTTCAATATGAAAGAAAATTGTAAATTTTTAAACTTTTTTTCACAAAAATTGTGTTAGAAAGTAATATTTTATCATCTATATGATGAATACGAAAAATTTGAACAGAATGGGATCATTTTTTTGAACCATTTCCCATATATCCGTTCTTATGAAAAATAAGTCTTTATATGAGAAAAAAAATGCATAATATTTTATGATGAAAATGAGTTTCCAATAATAATAATTTGACATAAAAATTATTTATATCAGATTTGGACTAAGTAAGTCTATTTTTAGGATACCAACTCATATAAGATTTCTCATGAAAGTTTTATTTTTAGTATTCCTTAATGAAAATTTGGGCCGTAATTTTAATTTGATATAAAACTTAACTGCATTATATGCATGAACCAGGTAGGTCTAGTTTTTGGACTCTACCACTTTAAATGATTCTTATAAAAAGTCTAATGTTTAATATTTTATGGCAGAGAAAAAGTTGAAGAATAAAATTTTTAACAGAAAAATTAAATATACGGAATTTGGACAACGTCAGTACACGGTTTAGGCCATCATCTCATGAAAGGCCTGCCTTTAACAATGGAAACAAAGTAAAATTTTTGATAAATTATCATATGAAAGTAAATAAAGAATCACATTAACAATTGTAGTGTAGCAGTGACCACAATGTTTTTATTCATTTTTATATAAGATTTTTAAATGTCGAGCAAACCGATTTGTAGTTTTTTTTTTTTTTTTTTTTTTTTTTTTTTGAAGATGCTCTTAAAGTTTCAGATTTTATTTTTCTCTTCTTCTGTCTATTATGGATATTTTTTATAATCAGATACGCTTTTTATTCCAATTTGATTTGTAGGAATCATTTAAGAATAATAGCGAATGATAACAACGGACGAAGAATATAATAATTCTGCAATAATTTTATATTGAGCGCAATGCTACGCTAGTAATAGCGAGAAAAAGCAAAGCTAACATTACTCTGTTGAATAATTAATATTTTATATTAAAACAATGCAAACTTGAGAGAAAAAAAAAATACAAATGATAATATCGTGTTCGGTTTCATTATGTTAAGAGAACTATCTAAGGCGAAAAGATGAATGAAAAATGAAAAAATTAGGATATTTAAATGAAAACTACAACAAGAGAAAAGCTAAAAAAAAAACGATACATTTATCTTACTGATAGTTTATATACAATATATATATATATATGTATATGTCTTTATGTATTTATATACTAAAAACTAAAAAATTAACACATGGCATTTAACTCAGGAATGCAATCATTAGTTTCAAAATATTATTACAGACAAAAAATGTGTAAAGAAAAGTTAGCAACGAAAACAAAACGAAAACAAAATCCAAAGCAAAGAGGACACGTTGGGGTGTAATAGCATAGTATAACTTAAGGCAAAGCATTAACTAAAATTTAAGCGAAGATTTCATTATTTTTCTTATGGCATAGAAATGTCAAATGCAGTTTCGTCGTCTTCTTGACTGTTTTTCTTTTATGAAAAATTGGAAACAACAAACAAATAGAAGCTGTCTGTAGAAGCTTAAAGGCAACGAAACCCTTAAACCGCTGTTTTTTACAATTACGAAAGAAGAGAAGAATTCCCATATTTTTAATTAACTTCTCGTATTCTCTGTCTATCTCCTGTGCATGGAAGGAGATAAATTGTTCTTTCTTTTTTCGTTTACTTTGATAGAAAATTTTTATTTTATTTTATTTTATAAAAATTTATAAAATTTAAAATAAATAAGAAAATTATATTCGGCTATAGTCGAATATTTTGTATCTCTTTAGATAAATTAAAAAAAATGCAAAATAATTACTTTGTAATATTAAGTGGGAAAGACCGATTTTTTTGCACTGTTGTGCAGGTACTATCGGATCACCCACATAGTATAGACAACAAAATTTTTATACCCCATCGCTGAAGTATGAAAATAAATTCATTTTGTCAAAATGTTTGCGACACCCAACAAATGTTTTTTTTTTTATTTGTCTTTGTTACTTATGAACTAGAATAGATCCAGTGCCAAAATTGTCCACATATATTCTATAGATGATGTCTGTCTGTATAAAAATGGAAAAATTCGCACACTTTCCGCCAATATAAGAGAGCATAGAAATTTAGTTACTTAGTATAGTTACTTAGTTATTTGGTTATTTAGTTATCTGGTTATTTAATTAGTTAGTTATTTAGTTATGTAGTTATCTAGTTATTTAATTATGTAGATATTTTTTTTATTTAGTTATTTGGTCAGTTGTTTAGTTATTTAGTCATTTAATTATTTAGTTATTTTGTTATTTAGTTATTTAATTATGTAGTTATTTAGGTATTTAATTATTTATATATTTAGTTATTTAGTTATGTAGTTATTTATTTATTCAGTTTTTTAAATATTTAGTTATTCACTTATTTAGTTACTTAGTTATACGGTTATTTAGCTATTTTGTCAGTTATTTATTTATTTAGTCATTTGGTCAATTATTTAGTTATATAGTCGTTTGGTAAGTTATTTAGTTATGTGTTCATGTAATCATTTAGTCATTTAATTACTTATTTATGTATTTATTTAGTCATTTAATTATTTAGTTATTTAATTATTTATCGTTTTCGAGTTTTTTTGTTTTGAAATAAAGATGGTCACTGCAAAAGATTGAGCCACTGCTGAATATAATTTTCTTACTTGCTATCACTGTATCTGTTTGAAATTGATGTTACGTTCTTTACATTGTAGCGTAGGGGCGTTCTCTGACCGATTATCTTCATTTTGCGGCTACGAGTCTTTAAACAGACGGACAAATAAGGATAAGATACATGAACATGCCTATATCAATTCTGAATTTGATACTGCTCAATAATCCATTATTAAAGAATCAAAATATTTTAATTTTATTAGCTTGTATGTGTTTCGAAAACGTACATAATGTAAAGCACGTGTATCCTTAACGTTTGTTTTAAGCAAACGATTGATTCTCTCATCAAATTATATTATGGCTGACGTCTGAATTTCACATTGCGTTAATTAATACCGTGGAATGTCTGTTTCAAATTTTAATTTATACAAGTTATACTATGATAAAAACCTTGTATGCTCAATGGCAAATTGGCTAATGGAATCGAATAGAATCAATATACTTTTCCTTTGTTTTTGTTTTCTTTTTTTGTGAATGCGGAATTCTATGGACTGTAACGTTAAAATTTAAGATAAACAATTTGATTATTGAAAAACTTTTTGTAATTTTTTGAGATTCGAACAGGTGTGGCAGTGAGAAGTTCCGTGTTATACGCATTGACACATAACCGAATCTCAATAACAACCAAAAGTAGAAAAGTGTTTTATGCTTTATAAGCCTAACTCAAAAAAAAAAAAAGGGAATTTCTCGAAGCTATAAGGAAATTTAAGATCTCAGAACGAAATAGAATTGATCTCATAAATCTTTTGAAATTTGAATTTTCAATTTTATATTTAATTGATATTATAACACTTAGCTAAACATAAGCAATGTGCAATGTCGAAGGCTTCTTTCTCTTTTAAGCCTGCATTAGAAAAGAAAAACACTTGGAAAGAGTCATGAGCTATATATTGATTACATATAACCAAAAGTTAGTCAGATAAAGGAGAACTAAATTATTGGAATTGAGCTCTATTATAAGAAGAAAGTAGGCCTTCATCAACTTCCTTTGATCTCTTCAAATTGTTTAGTGATTCTTCTGATGCATCATAATGATGCATGATGATAATGTGTGATTGCATGATTTTTAACGATTAGTCTCTGAATGAAACATTTTCTCTGTATCACCGCATTTTATAGATGAATTTATATAAACTTAAGTAGCACATTTTCTTCTTTTCATGATAATAAACGTTTTCTAAATTACTGTCGAAAATTAACTTTTTGAATAATTTAAACATAAATCGAAATTAGATTAGAAGATAGAACGTTTTCAGCGATATGTAATAATAAGAAATTTTAGTTTTTTTAAAAATATATCTGTAAATGTTAATTAATTTCTTTTTTTGCTTAAAAACATAAATATTAAAAATCATAATATGGGAATTTTTTTTGAATATTTTTCATATAAAAATATTTAAATTAAATTTTTTTCCGAATTCTTTTCTAAATATTAAAAATGTTTTAGATTTCTAAGATTTTTTTAAAATATAATAAATATAAATTTTTGTATATAGAATCGTTAGTTTTTGATCAAGATCTTGTAAAATTCAAATTCAATTCTTCAAATATTTTCCTTTCAAAAAAAAAAAAAAAAAAAAAAAATAGATAAATTTAAAATAATTCTATTGCAAATTAATTACGATGAATTTATAATTTTTTCAAAAATTTTCTAATTTTCTAGTCAACAAATCATCATTGAAGTTAATTATAAGATTTGTATAAGCTTTCCGTTTACCTTTAAAACTTATTAAACACTACAAGAAAAATAACTACAAACATATAACGATATCACAATAACATATACATGATACCTCTACTTAAATATGTATATATATAGGTTGTATTATTGATGATTAATTTTACGATATACTCAACAACATAGACTTCATTTGTATTTGGTTAAAATATTTAAAAATTTTGATGTTAATTACACTTAAACGAAGTTGTATAGAAAATTACTTATACATAATTTTTTGTTGATTTCGACAAAAAAAGAAAAAAAAAAAGTTTATTTTCTAATTTTTTTTTTTTTTTTTTACTTTTCTTCAACTTATTTTACTAATATTTTTTTCATTTTCTTTTATTTTTTTTTTTTTTATTATTTTAATCGAAATTCTCTTGCGCTTAATATATAAAATTAAAACGTCTTCTACAACAGCACGCGTACTACTGATACATCAATATCTCTGGTTCATATATTTAACTCTTGGTTTCTATAGCATATAGTGTGTATATATATTCCTATATATATATATATATATATATATATATATATATATATATATATGAGAATTTGTATATAAATTGATAATAGGTATATACACATATATATGTTTATACATACACATATAAATACATATACACACTCATATATATAGATATATATATATATATATATACATAAGGATAGCATATAGTGTAGTAGCAGAGACAATGTTTGGTAATAACCAACAAGTTGTCGTGTCAATACGGTTGGAGGTGGTGTTATCATATCTACAATAAGTTAAAGTTATATACACTCGAACTTAAAGAATAATATTTGAAGAAAGCTTTCCTCCACAATCAATTCAGTCAAGTATAGAAGTTGTTATATATTTTCTTTTTTTTTTTTTTTATTTTCTTTTTCAAGTTTTTGTCTCCCCAAAAATTCATTCTTAACACGCACCAAATGTGACATTGAATTTTCGTCTCAGCACATTGCAGGAAGAAACGCTTTGTTGACTGAAAATGTTTCCTAAAGCTTTCCCGTACACAACTTGTTGCCATTTTCATTTAATTAATCGCACAACAATGGAGCGAGAATATAATATGAAACACACAACGAAGAGAAAGAGCGTAAAAGCACATCACATACAGAGAGTTTTGTTTCATTCTCTCCATATTTTCTTCATTTTTTTTTTTTTTGGGTTTCGTTCGTTTTTTTTTTTTTTGTTATTGTTGTTTTGGTCATGAGATACCTTCCTTCACATAAACAGCTGTTGCATACTTTTAGTTGTTGAACTTACAAATTATTCAATCAATTTAAAATTTATTCCTTAATTTTGGCTTTTAAACTTATATATTACATAAACATGTATGTGCATATATATATATATGTGTGTGTGGGTGTATATGTAAAACATTTTAGGACATATACCTGTTGGTTGTTTGTGAATATAAATTAAATTTATTGACAAAAATAATTAGTTCTAGATACATATATGTACATATAGAATATCATAGAATCGAAATATATTCATTTTATCATTACAATTGTAACACTTACAAATACATAAAATAAAAGATCTTGTAAAATATGTGTAATACGTAGTAGTACTAATTAGCATGAGATTTTAAATTCAAAATATAGACCTGAATGAATTTTCTAAGTCCCAGCTAGCTAACTATCTATCTATCTACCTATCTATTATAGATAATTATAACGTAGCGTAAAGGATAAAGTATTTCGCAATAGTTGATCATTTAAGGCTTAGATTAAAAAGGATCTTTCATTAAGAATAAAAATTTTTTTTCAAATATCAGTTATGGTCTGAAAAAAACATCGTTCACTAATATCCAACACAGTTTCGAATACACTAACGTACTACATTATAGGTCCAATTGTTTATCGCTCTATTTAATATTAGTTGAGTTATCTCTGCGATAGCCTGATAAATGTTCACTTCCAAAATGATAACAATTTTAATGAAAGATCATTTTATTTTCAATAGGGAATAGGAAATTGAAACATTAAAATCTTTACAAGAAAATATTGTAAAGCACTTATGCTACACATTTTTTATAGGTAAAATGATTTTCCTTTTTTATATATACTTTTCATAAATCAAAATGAAATAGTCGATGTGATATGTTTAAAAAACATTTCTTTACAATAATTAAATTTCAAAATGAGAACAAAAAAAAAATAAATAAATTTTATCATTTGAGCCTTCAATTTAATTTGAACTACTAAGTGTATAGATTGACAAAATTTTAAATGGAAAACACTTAATGAAATTTTATATCTATAGTTATAAAAAAATAATAATAAACGAACATATACATCAAGATAAGTGATACGTAGACATAGTTATGCTATTAATTTAAAATCCTTAGTTAACAAATATTCCTGAGTGTTGCTAATCGAATTGCAGAATTATGAAGTGTGGGAAGTATGCTAAACACAAAGATACAGAAAAACGTTTTAGTTTTTAACAAAAAAGACAAATAAAATAAAAAAAGCAGACAAAGAAATAATACGAAAGTGATATTAAACATTAAATTGCCCGTTGCCCGTTGCGCGGAGCCCATTGCGCGGTACCCGTTGCCGTTTACCCCTTGCCCGTTACCCCTTGCCCGTAGCCCGTAGCCCATAGCCAGTAACCCGTTACCCGTAGTCCGTTACTTGTACCCCGTTGCCCGTAGCCCCTTTGCCCGTAGCCCGTAGCCCGTTGCCCCATGCCTGTTGCCCGTTGCCCGTAGCCCCTTGCCAGTAGCCCGTAGCCCATAGCCCGTAGCCCGTTACCCGTAGCCCGTTACCCGTAGCCCGTTACTTCTAACCCGTTGTCCCTTGCCTGTTACCTGTTGCCCGTTGCCCGTAGCCCGTTGTCCGTTGCCCGTAGCCCGTTGAACGTTGCCCGTTGCCCGTTGCCCGTTACCTGTAGACCGTAGCTCGTAGCCCGTTACCCGTAGTCCGTTACTTGTAGCCCGTTGCCCATAGCCCCTTGCCAGTAGCCCGTAGCCCATAGCCCGTAGCCCGTTACCCGTAGCCCGTTACATCTAGCCCGTTGCCCGTTGCCCCTAGCCCGTTACCCGTAACCCGTTGTCCCTTGTCTGTTGCCCGTTACCCGTAGCCCGTAGCCCGTAGCTCGTAGCCCGTTGCCCGTTGCCCGTTGTCCGTTACCCGTTGCCCGTTGCCCATTACCCGTCGCCCGTTACCTGTTACCCGTTACCCGTTGCCCGTTGACCGTTCCCTGTTGTATGATGTAGAGGTAGAGATAGGCAGAACCATATATTGCGTGCTGATCAATAATTTTTTTTCTATTTTAAAACTTTTCTTTATTTTTCATTATTCATGTATATCAATATCAATGCTAGTGGTTTTAAGTGAAAAAGCATTTGGCGAAATTATTGAAATTATTTGCAATATAAATGCCATCTATAAAGTGAATAAAGCTTCTTAAAATAATTTTCTATTAAAAATATATTTACAATCAATCATGTTTATAAGAAAGTATGATTAAAACGAAACATAAAAGTAAAATCAAATCGATTGTTTTTTGAGATAATTTTATCATTCACGAGCACGCAATTTATGCATTTATCTACCTCTACAATTTCATCCTCGAAAAGACACGTTCCATGCATAATTTTTTCTTTTGTTTTTTTTTTTTTTTTTTGTATTTTCTTGTATTTTTCTGTCTTTAAGTTTGTTGCAATAGGCATTTTGATTTTTATATCTCACATAACTAAAGATGAGAATATATTCATTTCGTCAAAACGTTTCCAAATATTTAAGTATGTCCGTCTCTCCTTCTATTTGATGGGTAAATTAAGTTCCTGATTAAAGTACTGAGACCGAAAAAGTATCGAAACCTTTTGTCTGCGTGATCCCATTAAACAATATGACTATGGCTGGGGGATGCGAATTAGAGAGGCTCTTTCTCTTTCATGAACTGTTTGTAAACGAGAGCATCGTTGGAAACAATTGTCAATTAAGAAAGGTTATGGGTTTAACTAGTTATGACCGGCGAACGATTTTCGAGAATTCTTAAAGGAAAACATTGAACGAATATTATTTCCTTAGGTTCTCTAGAGAGCATAAGACCCCTATATAATCATACAAATAACAATCATGATAATAATAATAATAATAATAATAATGATAAATAATAATCATGAATAACTAGCATTCAAAACGATTCATATCAAACGGTTTAGCTCAAACAGCATCCCTACAATACAGCCTGATCTGAGGACATGTTTGTTTTCGAAAGACAAAAACTTGACTTATTTGCATATTATTAATAAACAATAATTACAATAAGAATAAACATTGTCCCGTATATTCTATAAGCGATTCTGCAGTACTTGAGGAAAAAAAAAAAAAAATTTAGTTTTTTCGATTTTTTTTTTTTTTTTTTTTTTCTTAATTAAATTGATGGTTACAAAAGATTTAGCCACAGCTGAACATAATTTTTTTAAATTATTTTAAGATAAAGTCAATAAAAGAGCAAACGTTTAGCTTACAGAGGAAAGCAATTTTTTAAATCACTTTCTTTTTTTTTACCTAATAAAAATCAACTACTCTTTTCATAACTCAACAAGCGAAAAACAGATTAAATTAAAGCGAAATCGATAAGAATATCATAATGATCTGATAATATATACACGAGATGTAATATTTTTTTCGTATATCCGATCTATATTATTGTAGGTGAATGCAATATCCGATATACGGGATATCAAATGTATATTTACATATTATCTCCGTACAAAGGCACGCTCCATCGTGTAAATCTAATTCATTTAATTTGAAATAAAAGCTTTAGCGTAGGCGTTACAAGCTTTTCGTATATTTGCTTTCATTCACAAAACAGCTGCATGCGACAAAGAAAAAAACGAAAAAAAGGGAAAAAAAGCTTTATTTATCTTACGATAAATCTTGAATACTTAACGCCAAAGGCAAATACAACAAAATTGTTCATTTTTATTTAACCACAATGAATCTTTGACGTTCATTCTTGTAACAAAAAAAAAAAAAAAAAAAAAAAAAAAACTCTTTTTATTAAATTTTATTCCGATTATATAGAAGAACGTGAAAATATTAGTTTCTTGTAATGTATATCATAAATTGAAGATTTTATGTGTTTTAACGTACACACAAACACACACAAAAATTTTGATCTGCTATTGAACTTGAAAATCTTTTTTAAAGTTCGAAAATTTTTATCCAAGTAAAAGAAATAATTGAGAAGAAAAGTTTATATTCTCGCGCGTCTATTCGATAAGAGTCTTACAACTTATAAGTGAGAGTTTAATGTTCAATAACAAGTTAATATTCTATCACATATGTCATGTAAATACACCTAAACAAGATTTAATAAGTCGAGAAAAATTATGTTCAGCTATGCCGAATCTTTTATACCCATCATCTTTATCTTAAAAGAAAAAGAAAAAAAAAAAAAAAAAAAAAAAAAATTAAATTAAATTTTAATAAATGCGACATGTAACAGATTTTTTCTATTGTGGAAATTTTTCTTGTGTAGTCTATGGAGTCTAGGTAGCAAAACGTCCAGGAAGCAGATGTGTTTTTTACTCTTATTTTACGCGATAGGCGTGGCCTTTAACCGATTTGTTACATTTTCAATATCAACCTGTTTCAAAGAACTTTTTAATGTAGACATTACACAGATACGTTGATAGACAAACAAATTGACAGACGGACAGGGGCAGATACGCCTAAATGGATTCTGAATTTGATCCTAATCAAGAATAAATATACTTTATGGGTTTTCTGAAGTTTCTCTCTTAATGTTACAAATGTTTTCATCAAAAAAAATTTAGATTCCAATGCTCTGTTATATCGACGGGGCGTGATCGATCATTTCCATATTTAATGCTAGAGGATAACTATCTTAATAAATGAAGAAATTTCTTTAAATCCTTCTGCTTTGATTTATCAATAATAAAAAAGAAATCGAACTTTTGTCTTTTTTAAAACCAGAGATATTTTCGCTGTATCCTGTACGCTATACTATGAACATGCGGTTTGACCGTTTTAGCTCATTTTAGATACTATAGTAAATACAAGTACTTCATTTTCGTGACAAGAAAAATGCTTGGATAGACAGGCAAATGGACAGATGGACATACTTCCAAATCCATACTAAATTTAATGCTAATCAAGAATATATATACTTTATGAGATCTCTGAAGCCTCTTTCTGTGTGTTGCAAACAAATTGATAAAATTATTATTATTCCCTCTTATCCTTCGGTAATACAAATATTTCACTAAGCATAACAAATTATCATAAGATAATAATTTTTTTTTTTTTTTTTTTTTTATAATAAACATTTATTCATAATCTATTTATAAACAAAAAATTATAATAAGCAAATGGGCCAATTTTTAATAAAAGATGAGTCTTACTTTCCATTCAGAATAAAACTTTACAATTGTATACTTATTTATATACGTTTATATCTATCTCTTGAAAGGTAGGTCTAGAATGTGGAATCATTTCAGTATACATATCACTTTGCTATTGTCCAGTAAACCTATTTCGAGCAAGTTTGAATCATGGCTAAGTCGATCAAGATATCTAGAGCTGTGTGAGCTTAACAATTTTTTCTTTAACTGTAGAAATCTTTAGGAATATGTTTGAAAGGGGCTTCTGCGAATAATCTTAGCGTTTTAGATTGGTACCGCTGGAGGATTTGAATGTTGGGGTTACTCGCAGTACTCCAATAGTTATACCCCAGAGTTGGATCCAATATGGCCCCCAGAGTTGTATGCTGTATAGCCCCCCAAAGTTGTATGCTATATGGCCCCCCAGAGTTGTATGCTATATGGCCAAATGGGTTTCAGAATTGATTTGTAGAAAAACAATTTGTGTTCAAGACTTCACTTTGATTTTTTACTAATCAGCCAAAACATACGCTTGGTTTTCATTTCCATTTTTTCAATTCATTTTTTGCTTTTATATAATCTTTCCACATTAGTCTTCTATCTAGATGTATTCCTAAGTAATTAACATAGTTCGATTCATGGATTTAAACACGGTTAAGAGATATTAGAGTGTTATCACCTTTTCTTCTTTTTTTTTTCAAATAAAAGTGATGTGCGTGGATATTTCAGCATTTACGCATATCTTCCATTTCTTTAGCCATATAGAGATGTCATTAAGATGCATTTGAACAAGATTAGAAGCTTCGTCTTTACGGCTTCGTCTTGCGTGCTATTAAAACCGTATCATTGGCATATATAGCGACAGTGACATCTTCATCTAGTGGCATATCCGACGAAAAAATAGTGTAAAGTACAGGGCCTAATACGCTACACTACACTGCGGCATACCCCCATTGATTTCGCAGATTTCTGAGATTTCATTGTTCACCTTAACACAAACGAAATAATTTTCTAAATAAAAACGAGGAATCAGATAGAAAGGAGCAGGAAGGATTTTTTTTCAATTTAATAATAAGTCCTGAATACGAAACTCTATCGAAACCTTTGCTTAACGTCCAAGAATACTCCGAAACAATATTGTTTATTATCTAACGTACTTCTTAGTTCCTTAGTGACGCTATAGCATTGTTCAGGTGTACCTTGCTTATGGCGAAAATCAAATTGATGTTTAGTTCCGATATCATTATTGTTCAATATTGGTTACAATCTTCGAAGTAATCCAATGGAAACAATTAGAATCGCGCATGAACGCTTGTGTAGAAAGGAAAGGTTCATATATTTCATGTACTGGAAAACGTATCGTGAATGATATCATTTAAGAGTTTTGCATTTTGCCGTTGATTAGATTCATTTAAAAAGTTTAAATTTTCAATTTTAAATGCTTATTTTAAGATGGTTCGATTATTTAATTCAGTCCAGCTGAGGTTTTCATTCAATCTCGAGTATTTGCAACTCTTGTTATGTAATCGTTCTTATGATTCTTATGGAAGTGCGGTATTTATAGTTAGAATAAAACCCATTTCAAAGCATTCTACAACAAAAAGAATGAACCACGGCACTCTTGAATGCAGCATACTACCAATTCATAGTAGAACATGGCGTAATATGTCTAGAACTTTGCACATTATTAGCAGGTCAAGCAAATCATAGCATCATGCTAAGTCAAGTGAAATCGTTAGAAGGCTTACAAACACAAAAAAAAATTGACTGTAAACGACTGGGAAAAGTATTTACAAAAATCAATGGAATGAAACTGTTAGAAACTAGTTCGTTCGAATCGTGTACGTAATTAATTCAAAAATAAATTATATTAAAATTTTTTTTTTTTTTTTAAATAAGCTTAAAGCTATTTTGTATAAGCTTAAATGAACTGAAAGATGGAAAAAAAATTTGCTTTAATCACTTTTATGCGATTATTGTGTGAAAGCTTGAGACGTTTTGAAAATAGAATTTCTAAAACATTAAAATCTTGAACCACTCAAGCTTTTATGTATACTCACCTAAAAGTGATTGAAACAAAATTTATTTTTCGTTTTTTAATTCATTTTTTTTTTAATTATTATTATATTTAATTATTTTAAAACAACTTTTGTTTTTTTTTTATAATTTATCTTTTTTTATAACAAAAAATTTTACAAACTTTACAATAAATTATATAATAAAAAAAAAAAAAAGTTTCCTAACATATTTGCAACTATAACAATAAACAATATACGGAAGGAGGAGGATGATTTCACAGAAGAATCTGTGGCATTTTTGTCAGCTGCTATAGGTCTTTTCAAAATTTCTAAGTATCTCTAAGTAGTATCTCACTAAACGTTCATAAAAGCTATTGTGCTAGGTTAAGGTCTTAAATTTTTATTTCAATTGAGTAATAAAGTTATACTTAAGCTTTTATTGCATAGTTATAGGCTTTGATTCAAATTCAATAATAAAGCATACCATCAGATGTCAACTGATTTCCTTGTAGAGCAATATGGGTTTTTTCTTTTATCATTCTGAATATTCTGAAAACTTCAATGTAAATATATTGACCAATTCGTAGATATAAATGATTAAAATTTATCACTTAAACCTTTTATTATTAAAAGCATAACCGTGAGCTTTCGAAAACTTTTGAATGCTTTCATAGTTTGTATGTCTCAAGTTTTAATTATTAAAACCAATTATTGTAAATGAAAATTTTGATTTAAAAGCTTCATTTTATTAGTATCACAAAGAGCTTAACATTTTGATCAATTTCAACAATCCTATTCGAGTCGTATTTTTAGCTTTTTTCATTAAATGAATAACTTTCCGCATCTCTAAAATAGTAATAAATAAGAATTTATTTCAAACGCCCGTTTGCGAATTTCTAACTTTTTAAAATATTCAACTATTAGTTTTGCTTAAAGACACCTACATTTCCCGCTTTACACAATAAATATTGGGAGGCTTAATAAGTTCTCGCTGTCTCCCGGAAGATACCGTAACCGTATAATACTATAAGATACTAAATAAAACTGTGAATGCTCTTTACAATTTCTTTAACTTTAAGCTTTACGACACAATGCAACTTACTGTAGTGAAGCATATAAATATATAGCATATATATACATATATATATAACATACGTACTTTAGTGGAGCTTTCAATAGGTCAAGTTCTTTGCCAAAAAAGAAAACTTCATTTGCGAGAAACTTTGTATTTTCTGCTTAATACGCTACACGCTACTAATGAGAAAAGTTCTCTCTAATATTCAAAATGAAAAAAAGTTGCATATCAAAGGCGAACCCATTTAAGAGAACGAGACGGTCAGGTGGGTATGGTCTATTAAGCTTTGTTCCAACGAAATGGTAAATGGAAATGAGCTCCTTAGAAAGCTGAATCTTGTCCGATTGAAGACTAAGATCTTACGTCTCTGAAGTTGTTAAAAATGATGCCGAATTAATATTTTTGGATTGTCGGCGAACCTCTCGTTTTCAAGAAACGGACTTTTATGTCGACACAAACCAAACTTACTCTCTATAATCGATTTAGTTCCCTCAAAGTTTTCGACCACTTTTCGAATTATTTACATATTAGGTGAACTTTCTTCATCGAAAATTCCGTAATGTTTGCAAGTGATCTCAACGTAATTTTCTGCATTTTTGTAATGGATTTTCACAGTTATAACAGATTCTTCTTTTGTGTGATCGTCCATTTTGAATAATCGGAACAATCATAGGTGACCACGAAATTAAATTTCAGAGTTGCCATTTGTTTCAAAAAAAAAATTGACACAAAATTTAAATTGTTCACCCTTATTGAGATATCATTTGTCGTAAGCATTTCGCCAAAATAATGAGTCAAAATTAAATATAAATAATTAATGATTGAAAACAAAAGTAGTCTCGTCAAAATTCTACGTTTTATTTGGAAAAAGGTTGGCTCCAAAAGCCATACGAAAATCGAAAATATATAGAACAAACAAGGAACATGTAAAACGAGAGATAGAAGTTTGTGAGCTTAACCGCCAATGTGCCATTAAATGATAATTGTTTTTTGTCCCGTATCCTCTCACCTACACTGTAATTAAGATTGAGTTTTGAAGAGAATGGAAGACGGTTTAGGAAACTATTTAAATTTTACTTTAAATCCTTTATCAGGTAATTTAATAAAATTTGCCTTTAACATTTTCGATTATTTATGATTGACATTCAAATAAACCAAAGAATGCGATGATTGCGTTAATTTTCTATGAAAATGTGAATGAAATTCCGAGTTTTCAAATTTTACTAATTAATAAAATAGAACAATTATATGATAAATATATCACAAAGCGGATTTTCTAGTTAATTTAATTCTCTACCTAATGTATAATAAAGGTCTGGTTAAGTCTTAGAAATGATTTTTTAAATGTAAATTCTATTGAAATTCGAACTTATTATTCTCTTAGGGGGAAATTTCGTAAAGAAAAATAAATTTAAAAAAACAAGTAAAAAAAATTATATTCAGCTGCAAACGAATCTTTTATGCTCACTACATGCATTTTTAATAAAAAGTTCAACAACAAAAAAATAAGACAAAATTTCGATATCTATAATAATAACGGTTGTGGGGGGGGGGGGGGGGGGGGGGGGTAGAGTTTTTCTATTTTTACGATATATCGTTATAAAATTTATTTTATATCTGTTGTAGTCTATAGGTACTAAGAAAAAGAACGAGAGAACGGAGTTCATATTATACTGAAGGATTGTCCTTTGACCGATTTGATCAAATTTTGCATACCAATCTTCTATATGGAAGAACTTCAAGTATTTTTGGCAAATTTGAAGCTGATAATTAATTAATTTTTGCCATTAAGAATATTTTTGCAACAGACACAGTTACAGACAGACGGACAAGCTTAAATCGTTTCAATATCTAACACTATTCATTAATATATCCATAATCTGTAGGGGATTTCTGAAGCTTTCTTTTTGAATGGCAAACATGTTGATAACCCAAATATACTTTATATTTCAGTGTATCTTACGGATATGAAAGACAAAACAATATAAAAGGAATTAAAGAAGAAGAAGAACAATAAACTATATTTCCCTTTACATCGCTCAGTTGAATAAACAACAAAAATTCCAAGTATATTAAATTTTGTGGCGACAATTAGTCTAGAGCGTAATAAAGGACACACGAGAGAAACGTCTTCTTACTCTTTGTATTTAAACATTTCATTCACTTTCTTCTACGTTTCGTCGTTCGTTGTTGTCCTTATCTTTAACACCTGTATTGGTTACATGTTCTTAAGAAAATAATCACAAACATACAAACTTTGCTGGAAAACAAAACTAATGACAATTTAACTGCTGGCCGTGTACGGCCACCTACCCGTGCAACGCTATGCTGATCTGGATGCTATTCATTCAATTAAAGAGAGTTTCCCGGCTTTTCAAACAATTATATATAAAAAAAAAAAAATTTTTTTTTTTTGGTTTTTGCCTAAAATTTTTACTCATTCATTTTCTGTATCTTTTGTTTTTTTTTTTTTTTTTTTTTTTTTTTTTTCCTTTTCATGCAATTCATTCCCTAAAACGTAAAAAATTTTTTTTTTTTTTTTTTTTTTTTTTTTTTTTTTTTTTTACTTTCATTTTAACACTCTCAAGAGTTTTTGTTTTGCTATAAATTTTAAGTGCATATCCTTTGGGTGTCTTTCAGATGCTCTTGTAGTTTTAAGAGTAAAGCACTTCAGTGTGAAGAGGTTTCGCATTTGATTTTTAGCAATCGCATCGCATTCACTCGTCCATTCATTCATTCATTCATTAACTATATGAAGCATTGTGTTTCAAATGGCTCAGCGGGGGCGTGTATGAACATTTAATTCTTTAACTTTGTTAATTGTTCATTTTTGCTTTCTATTCTGGCATAAGATAATTTACCATGAAATTGCACATCTGGCCAGAAACAGATGAATATTTTTTGTATTGCGATTTAACTAAAACTCAAAAACTATCGCCTAAAATTATTTACATTATAAGTATTGGTCGGAAGGAGTAGAAGAGACAGACCAGTCTCTATATAAATTAAAAAGGGGAAATATAGTCGAATCTTTTGTACCCATCGTCTTTATCCATTGCCCCAGATGCGACTATTTTGCTTGTTGACATATCATCTATCAAGCGAAAAATGAATCTCATCAGTGAAGAAAATTGCGATGCGAAATATCGTCATTCAAACGTTCTGGTTCGTGCACCCAATCAGCGTATCTACTAAGCATTGCATATCTCATTGCATAGTTTTTGTGATAATTAAATTTTATAAGAATAGAACTGCAAATCCAAATCGAAAATACGTCATAATGTGCCGTAAGTTAGAGTCAAATGCTTTGTGCTCCATTTAATGGATAAATTTGAATCTTTTTCGACACTTTCAATAACAATACAATAATGGTTGTGGTCGAAGATGCGGTTCGAAAATATGTTGGACCTAAAAAAATCTGTTATAGATCCAGGTTCTTCAAACTTCTTATTATGCAATCAAATCGATGATTATATCGATCATAATCTGTTCTCGAAACGCATCTACTATAGAATCAAAATTTGTTATATAATAAGTTTTTATTATTTTAGCAAATTTATTAATTGTTTAGTGCTTCACATTACCAAATGGCAAGTATTACACTAAACACATAATGCCTTAAATAATAGTTCGGTTTAATAGATGTTACTAAAATTAGGTTACCAAATCCGGACCATGAAATGAATGACCCTGTATTTTAGTTCAAAAATTCATGCTATTGTTAAATCACTTTTACGATCGTTATACAAATAAAGATTCATTTTGAAAAAGCCTTTATCGGAAGAAGATATTATAAATTTGGGATTTCTTGACAAAAATTAGGGACAAAAGGTATTCTGGCCTACTAAATAAATGTGGAGAATATTGATTTTGAATGCGACCATTTCTTGATCCTCTCTTCCTATATAAATATATTTTTAAATAAATTAAAAAAAAAAAAAAAATTTTTTTTTTAGAAAAGCTTTTATTTATGTGAACTAAAAGGTGGAAAACAAATCTGAACGATTACATATAAAAACTTGGAGCATTCAAGATTTTAATGTCTAAGTTACTTAAATTGATCGAAATAGAATTTTAAGTGAATTAAGAAAGTATAAGTTTTTTATAAGTAAATATAGTTCTAGTTCTATCTCTCTTCTTCCGGAACATGCCAGTACAGCAAAAAAATATGTTTAATACCTTCGTTTGAGTGTAGCGAGTTCAAACAATAAATAGATTATTTTGGATTTAAGAGTTAAATCTTCATATCTTTTTAATGTTAATACATTTTCAATCCATTTCAGAAGGACTTATATTAGATTAGGTACATGAGTCCAACTGTCATATTTTAGTATATCGATCTGGGCTAAATCGATTAAAGTACCCACCGCGATAATATAATATATACAAAGAATATCTCTACTTTTTAAGTACAATTCCACGAATATTCTATAGATGATCTGATTTCACACCGGAGTCTAATCGACAGTTAGCCGAATGGACTACACGTAATGAATCGACTCCAAAGCGTTGCTTTACTAAAAATCCTATAACTCACATACTAATAGTGCAACAGTTGTCAAATTTATACACGTATCTTTTGAAGATTAGGGCTAACTAAAAAAAACCATATGGATTTAATACTAGTAGCGTCATCTATGTGTTAGACTACGAACTTTTCAGCCCAACTGATATATTTAATGTTTCCTTTACTAAATAGAAGCTACGCTTATAGAGGCTTCTACTTAAGAGGCTTCTTCATAAAAAGATTTAGTTTTTATGATCCGGTTACTGATACATAATAGTTTTGAAGAATAGTTGTAGGAATAGTTGGAGAATTTTCGCGCAAAATTTTCTATCAGATTTTCTTGAAATATTTTGAATTCGTAATGGAATTTTTTAAAAGCTTTTCAATGATAGATATGTTACAAAAAGTGATGAATTATTTCATATTCGATTACTATCAAGATCACTGAAGTTCAAGGAAAAAAAACACACACATCTTCTCTAAGCTAGATCGACGAAATTGCTTTGAAGTTTTGTCTAAATATTTAGTAAAAAAAAAAAAAAAGTTCACTTTTTCCTAAGCAATCAGGGAAACTATCTATTACAAGTGAGGCGTACAAGAAATGAATGCATCCCCGAAAGAGAGCATAAACTTGCATATTGATGCACTTACGCTGCACAATTTCTGTGGAACGAAAACTGATTTTCTGTTTTTTAAGGATTAAAACATTTTGAAATCTCAAGTGGACAACACTTCAACTCAAGAGCTAAAACGAATGTTACATTGAATAGTTTCCTAAAAATCGACAGGTTACAGCGACGCTACCTGCCTCTCCACTCATTTCTTAGTCATTCTATGCAAACAATTGCTAACTGCGCAATTGAAATAAAATTGCGAACAAAACCTCTCTGGGGTATCATCAATTTTATGTGAGATGCTGTCCTAACAAGAACTGCAAACGTTGTTGTTTTCTACTCTTTATTTTTCTCTAAATTTGTTTTGATATTGTATCTGCTGCTTAAAAGAAGAAGTCGTGAAGAAGTCTGGTCTTTGAGATTTTTCTAAAAATGTACTTCATCTTTCTCTCTCTCTCTCTCCATCTGCTACACAAGTAAACAACCTTACACAAATGCGTTACTTTTGACAGTTGAAATGACATTTTTTTATGCTCAATTTGTTTTGCACGTTTCTTTTTTTTTTTTTGTTTTTTTTTTTGCCATCTTTGGAACACAATTTTAAAATAAAATTTCATCACATTGTGTGTGAGGATGATTTTCAATTACTGATAAACACTTTTTTTTCTGAATTGTTTTTTTATCTCTTCTGACTTAATTCTTTCATTTTTTTTTTTTTCTTTCTATATTTTTGCTTTCTCATTAAGGCATAGAAATTGTAAAACTATTTAAAAAATGTTGTTAAAACTTTAATTAATTGTAATTAGTAGGGCAGTGGAGTAGAAAACATACTCTCGAGTATCGTGGGAATTTCACAAGTTGCGTAGTTTTGCTTAAGATGATATGATAGCGAGGCTGTGTGAGAATTCTTCTATAGGTGTGTGTGTGTGTGTGTGTTCTTCTTCTATTTACTATTTCTTTGCTTAAGATTGTTTCTTTGCATCTTTCTTTGCTTCTTTTTTTGCATTTTTCTTTGCTTATTTCAAATAAGTTTCATTCAATTCTCAAAGGACTTGAAATTCGAAAACAAGAAATGTTGAAATTAAGTATCAACAATAAACGGAAAAAATGTTTACAAACACTCGAAAAAGGGGGGAAATTAAAAGGAAAATGAAAATAAAATGAAAATTAATTTACAAAAAAAAAAAAAGAAAAAAAAAATATATACATTTAATAAATTATTTAAATGTCAATGAGATATATTTTTTGAACGTTTAGAAATGACTCAGGGCTTCAAAGATAAACTTAAACTGACTCATGAGAAGCATGAAACTTTACTTCACAGATATAAAAACAAATTAAGTCTCTCTTCTCTTTCTCTCTCTCTCTCTCTCTCTCTCTCTCTCTCTCTCTCTCTCTCTCTCTCTCTCTCTCTCTCTCTCTCTCTCTCTCTCTCTCTCTCTCTCTCTTCGGGTTTTGAAGACAACAAATATCGGCTTAATTTAGTTCACATCAAGAAGTCAGAAGTAAGTTCAAACAATCGCGATCTTAGAATCGTTTTGTAGTTTTGTGAAAAAATGTCAAATGATAGCAAACAATTCATTAAACAATAAATTCAAATTTAAACTTAAACTTAATTCATAATTCACCGAACGATCTCTACGAACTTGCTACGCTTAACTATCTTTTAGTAGCTGGATAAAAGCGATGGAATAAGAATAAGAGTAAAATGAAGGAAATTAAAAAAAATTTACTGTTAAATTGTACTCTGCATTCAACATTTATTTCAGTTACGTTACCAAATATGCAAATAGGAAGCGGAAGCAAAAAAAAATTGAATGTTTCCCAATATATATTCAATGCTGGTTATAAAGCGGTCATGCGGTCAGATTATATAGTTTTAAAAATGTAGCAAAAGTCGCAAGAGGACACAGCGACGGATGTTATGTGTTGTATTGCGGGACTTCTTTAAAACCAATTTGATTTGTGACTACAAGAAATGTTTGTTACAAACTGACCATATTTTATGGTTGTGGAAATCAGATTGACATAAAAGTCGTTAACTTGTGCGACAAGTGCGACACTTTTATGATGTTTTATGGATGTAGAATAGGAAGTTAAAGTAAACGTTGCTAACTTAATTAAATGCGACATTTTTACGATGTTTTATGATTGTAATCAAGTATGACATTTCTACGATAGTATTACGATAGTTATACTCAATTCGATAAGAAGTTTACTCACTGAGTTTATATCGCGGCTACTGATGTTTCATCTTTAATACCGAAATGATGATATGATTTTGCACGCAAAGTGTAACATGATTTTTCAAAAAATATTAATATATATTATATTTTATATAATATATTATATATAATAAATATTTTAATTGTTTTTTTTTTTTGGAGTATTATCGATCATTATTATTATATTAGTTTGGGGAAAAAGAAATCCATTAATTTTTCGGTAGATGCGTACACTGGTAGATTTCTCGTAAAGTATCGATCAAACAATTTCAGA
>KK351031.1:2063326-2134621 GCA_000671755.1 Glossina brevipalpis
GAGGCATTTTGAAGTTACCTTTAAAATGGCAACAAATCATACAACAAAACGGTGCATATTTGACCCAAATCGGACAATCCGAAGCATGTCAAATAAAGTCCTGAAGTTCATATAAAAATAATGGATTTCTTTTTCCCCAAACTAATATTAAAGTCATAATGCTTGATATTGAAGTGAATTCCAAACAATTCAAGGCTGTCATATATTTAACACGAGAATCGCGGCCTCTTCGTTAATAGCTAAATGTACCACCACCAAAACCACCAAAGTAAACTTGTATATTATTATCATAAAATACTAAATATTAGACATTGCTGCCGTATAAATGTCTATTTTTATACCCACCATCGAAGAATGAGGAGTATATTCATTTTATCATTTTATTTGCAACACCCAGAAGGAAGCTTCAGACATCCCACAAACTATATATAAAGATTCTTCGTCAGGATCAAATTTAGAATCGATTCAAGCATGCCCGTGTGTCCGTCTGTGTCATGTCTCTGTGGTAAACATTCTCCTCATCGCAATAATAAAGATATCGCTTCCAAATGTAACAGAAACTTTGGAAATTCTTGCACGCCGATGAAAATGGACTAAATCGGTCAGAGGAAATGTTCGCAGTACAGCACAAACTGAGAGCTGAGAAATGAAAAAAGAGTTTGGGTTTTTAACTAATTACTTATAAATTATAAATCCATCAAAATTTCCACATATATACCACTCGCTACCCTCTAGTATTGATACAAAAATGGTAAGTAACGCCCCCCCGCCCATCCGATACAAGAAAGTAATGAAATTCAATTTTGTTTTAGTAAAAGTTTTTTACATCGAGGAAGGAACTATAAAGACCACATAAAATGTATAAATTTTTTATCAGTATGAAATTGAGAATCCATCTAGGCATATCAGTCCCTTCTGTCCATCAATCTCTGTTTTTGCTTATTTATGGAATGCCTATAGTAACCATTTTCCTCGGGATCGTATTTGGCAAAAGCATTAAAAGTCATTGCATGTATCTTGATATAGAAAATGGGCTAAATCGATTAAAGGACACGCCTACAGTATAAAATAAGCTGAAAGCATCTCCACTTTCTATGCGTTTTTATCACTAATCATAAACTACGCATATACATTTTGCACAGTATTCCATAAAAATGGGAAAATCTGACACGCCTACCTTGTATTATAAAGTATCGAAATTTTGTTATTTTCAATCTATGCTTGACGATAAAGGTGGTGGATGTAAAAAAAAAAGTTTCGGCATAACCGAATATAATTTTTGTATTCGTTTTTGATGAACTCAAAGAATTATCCCGTGATTTCGAAATTTTGTATATCGATTTAATATCTAAGTTGACTAATTTTTATCGATTTTAGTGAAGAAAAATATTGGAACTTCTTTAAAATAGATCACTAGAAGATTTTGGTCTGGAAAATTACGATATGTAGATTAAATATATCAGAATACACGAACAAATGTCAAGCAGAGAGACAAACGCAGATGTTTATATTAATTCAGAAAATTATATAAGAAATGGTATCGAATCGACTGTTATCAGTTTACAACCTAACATAGAATATTCGACATACATTCACACAAACTTTACACATTCTCTACCATAAGTAGTGAAGTAGTTAAGGAAAATTACCTGTGTGAACCTAAACAGCTACTAGCAGAGAATATTAAATATAAAAGTTAAGCAAATAATAACAAATTCAATATTCAATATTTTGTAAGCATTCTCATAGTAAAGGTCATTATATATATATATATATATATATATATATATATATATATATAGTTCACGTTATAAACTTTATAGGAATGGCAGTTAAAGCGAAACATCTAAAAATATGCAAATTGATGCCCTCGTTAAAGTAGATGGCCTCCTAAAGTAGAATGCGCATAATAATGTGCCCGAAGGGAGACGTTCAAACTTACTGTTATGTTGTTATTGTTGGTATTGAAACATCGCATTAACTGTACGCATTAAATATGCGTTACATATTAAAAAAAAAAAAACAAAAAAAACATAAGTATCGCTGCTAGAATATTTCTAAGAAAAATCTATGTAAAATTAACTTCATTTACTATCGATAAGAATGATCAGCAAAGTGATTCGAATAATTACAAATTGTTCTTAGAAAAGAATAACAAAAGTTTACATGGAATTTTGTATAAAGTTTGGAAAATATTTTTTTTATTTTTTGATAACAGTATAGCTATTGAATTCCAATCTATGAAGAAATAGAATTCCAAAAAATTAAAAAAATTTTTTTTTTTTTAAATTTCTCCTCATTTCTATTACTTTATATACTTCCCTTAAAAGGATAATTGAAATGTCTGCAGGATTAAATTTATATATCCAAATCCAAATAGTAACTCATTTCAAAACTCATACGGAAGTATTTATACTACAGCCACATACAACAGCTCATTTACTTGCTCTTCGTTTTGGTTGTCAGCTTAAGACATTTCTTCTTATCAGCCAGCCGCCCTTCAACTCCAAGCATGTATCGTTAATTTTTTTTTTTGCATTTTTTTTTTTGTATTTAACTCATGAAATGTGTGAAATAATTAAGCTGACAATTTATCTTTGTTAACTATTAATAATTTTCTGCTTTAACAAGATTTAATATAATAATGTTTTCGAAAAAAGATTAAAACTAAATCATTCCACACAACGTGCACAAAATAATTGTGAAAAGTAGTTTAAAGCAAAAAAATTTAAAAAGAAAATAAATAAAAAATTAATATCATTAATTTTGCAAAATACTTCGCATTTTTTTTTTTTTTTACGACACAGTATCATGTAAAGAAATTTTAGGAAATTTATAAAAATGAAATTAATAAACTGAGTTCACTACAAAGCGCGAGGTCATATTTATTTTTCAACTAAGCTAAATCAATTATGCTTTTGCAATTTTTTATAAAAGTTGATTATGATTTACATATTAAATTCAATTTCTGACATTAACGAAAGTTTTATTACCTTCAAGTCATTTCATTTTTATCCCCAATTAATTACTTATCAAGCGATTTAATGTTTTTTAAATAAATGAAAACAAAAGAAATAAGAAAATTATATTCGGTTTTGCTGAAATCTTTTATACCTACCAGATAGTAATAGATGGGTATGGCAAAATTTTCTATTTTTATGAAACACGTGAACGTGGAAACGATTATTGTGCAGTCTACGACTAGAGATCAATACACCGAGAAAACAGAAGTATTTTCAGTTTATTTTATATTGTAAATGTGCCCTGTGACCGATTTGACTCATTTTCAATGTGAAAGAGCTTTCAATATTTTTGCAGAATGTCACCCAGATGTCTTAATTTTTACGACAGAAAGAATGACTAGCGTCAATATTGCACAGATAAACAGATGGATAGACAAATGGACAGAAAGATGGATAGATCAATGGACAGACAGATGGATAGACCAATGGGCAGACAGATGGTCAGTGAAATGGACAGACAGATGGATAGACCAATGGACAGACAGATGGATAGACCAATGGACAGACAGATGGAAAGACCAATGGACAGACAGGCGGACAGTCAGACAAAACTAATAGAGTGGAAGCTAAATTATTTAATTTGAATTTTTTATTGAAAAAGTCTCGAAACACCAAAGCAGCAGAAGTAGAAGCATTATCAGGTTTTATTGGCGATTAAGGTTTAATGAACCTGTGATCTCGTCTCCTGATACTATTAACATATAATTGAGTTTTCTAAGCATCAGTTTTGCAATTTTGTTTGAAATCACTTCGCACATATTTCATATAACTGATACTTTTGGCAACTTTCCTAAACAAGGGTAGGCATATAGTACAAATGTAGAAGTACAAGATCTCAAGCTGAATAAAATACATACTCTACCCATTTATTACGTGCAATAAAAGTATTTAATATTTATTTCTTTATACACCTTAAAACATTTTTTTTTATTAATTTACACAAGAATACGAGTATTTTCAGAAAATTCTTTCGAACACAATAACAAAAAACATCGATCAGAATTCCAAAAAAAAAAGAAAATTTTTGAATCGCGTTGCAAACTTGGACTTATCTAGAAGTTTAGAACTTCTTATAACAAGTTATGATAAAAATATAAAAAAAAATATATGTATATATATGTATATATATATATATATATATTGTTTACAATACAAATGCGTATAAGTAAATAAACAAATAATTTGAGAATATTTTTTGAAAATTTTTCTAATTTTCCTGTTTAATCGAATACGATTCTAAACAATTACCCGAATAGTAACCATTTGGAAGCCGCTGTTGTGTAGGCGATTCAGTTGGGCTGGGATGATTTTGTGATGATGACGATGGGCTCATAGATTCCGTATTGCTTGAACCATTAAATATAGGTGAGGCTGAATCACCTTTTTTTTGTTTAACACGACGATTTTGAAACCAGATTTTCACTTGTTTCTCCGAAAGACGTAAACGATTCGCTATACCAATACGTCTAAGTCGGGAAAGATAAGAATTTATCGAGAACTCATGTTCTAATTCTAATAATTGTGAACTCGAGAAGGCTGTACGTATACGTTTACTGGAATCAGCATAATCAGAAACTACGGGAGTAATATCCATTGAAATATTTGACGTTCTGGAATTGGATGTTTCTTCGAATGATGGTGAACTGGGCGTTTGATTTTTAAGCGGTGAACTTCCCGGCGAACAAGATGAATCATATTTTAATCGTTTACTTGTAATATGATCCTCATTTGTTGAATATTCTGGCAGAGCACCGCATGATGAAGCTGATGTACCGTAAGCAGTCTCAGCATGAGGAAATATTGGCGGTAACAAAGGATCAACTCTTGGTACGGGTGCTGCAGCAGGAAGATTATTTAAGTCAGAATAATATTTGCGTTTATGTTGAAATAAATTGCCATAGGAAGGATATTGTTGAGGATATGATTGCGGTTGAAATGCGGCGGCAGTAGCAGCAGCTGCAGCAGCAGCATCTTGTTGTTGCTGATGTTGTAAAGTTAAAGAAAATAAATAACTCCCGACATAACCACCTGGGTAAGACAATATAGGGAAATTAGGCAGTATAGCCGCAGCTGCGGCAGCGGCCGCTGCCTGTGCTGCCGTAGGATGAGAAACTGTAGTCACTGTAGTACCAGGCGAGCTTAATGTATCTTTTTTACGATCAAGTTTCGATATATTATCGCTTAACAATGAATCCACTAAAAACGAACGCGACATTTTTTCCCTCAGATAATTTTTGCTTAACGTAAAATATTATTATTATTTTCTGTAGTGTGTTAACGTTAACGATCACAAACAGAGTGCAACTGACATTCTCTTAAGCAGAAGTCTGAGTTTATATATCTACCCTTCGTATAATGCTAGTTACCTGTTATTCCTAAAAAAGGCCAAGAAACTACCCTTACCTTACTTACTTGCTTGCTTACTTACTTACTGGTATCATTTATATTGTTATTGTTTATAAGTTGTAATAGTGCAAATGCAATCGCCTCTTAATTTCCTACCACAACAAATTACGATTTGAGGGTTGCTTTAACATAACAACAATAATCCAAGTCCATAACCCAAGTCCACCATTGTAGAAACAACAAAAAACATAAAATGCAATTTGCTCATCACAATTAACAAAACAGAACACTACCACTAATGATTCGTAATTATTGTCAAAATTTATGCTCCGCCCTAACTCGTCTAATGATAATGGCAAAGCAATACTTAAGCAACTTTTTTTTGCGCATTGATTTAGCGAATTTTTAAAATGAACTTCGAAAGCATTTTAGCATATTAGCCATAGTTCAACGCTAACAAATTACATTTCATCGCACTTATTAGGTTTAAATAGCAATTTTTCTATTAACAGATTTTGAAAAAGTTTTCCATTATTATCAAAAAAAAAAGTCTTATATTCCATAAGAAATGTCTTAGTATCTTCCATTACTGTAAACAATCGAATATTAATTTTATTTTTCACGTGTCATTATCAAAACTATGCTTTAAAGGCTTTCAATCATTAGTGCAGTTGATCAATACAAATCGTAATCAATAGAATACAAAAACTCAACGATGACCATAAATTGACAAGATCGTTCCCTAAACATATCCATAGCGAAGAAAAAGATGAAGTCTTTTAGAAGAATTTTAAGAGAATTGCAAGTAATCTAATCTTTAAAGCGATAACAACAAGAACAGTAACAAGTCAAAGGACATGATAAATGAAATTACATGAGATTTTAATGAACCAAGGTAGTCCCTACATCAAAGTATGTTTATGTTTTTCTGTGTACTATACGCGCAAGAATGTATTCAAATTCGTAGACATGACACCACAACACATGGATATGTATTCTTTGCATGTCTTAGCTTTAAAGTCTTGGTATCTATTTGGTAATTTTAATATTTGCCTTCTAATTTAACTCATATATTTTCTCTTATATACAACGAATCAGATATGAAAATGGAGACGATTCACCTAAATACATATTCGCAGCATTTAAAAAGCTTAAATAGTCTTCGATAAAAGTTTCATAGTATTTTTTTTTCAAATAATTTATAAGGACAATGAATGGCCGAACTAGAATTTGGCGCAAATATTCAAATGGATTAAGAAAAAAATTGTTTCAAGTTTACAATACTATTATTTTGATGGTATTATAAATTGGATTTAAAGATCAATATACTGTCGTACTTACACAGTCGGATTGTATTCATTTAAAATAAATTTACAAATTTTATTCAAAATATATGCATAAAGAGTAGAAAACACATTTTCGGATATCAAAAAGCTTCAACTGCAATTACGTTATATATTAATCAAAATTAATTACGTTATATATATATGTATTATGTCATCTTTACGTTATGTTATGTTATATTTCCGTTACGTTATGTTATATTTACGTGACGTTATGATATATTCACGTTACGTTATGTTATATTTACGTCAAGCTATGTTATATTTACGTTACATTATGTCGTATATACGTTACGTTACGTCACATTTTATTTATGTTACGTTACGTACCGTTTTATTTACGTTACGTTACGTTACGTTTTATTTACGTTACCTTACGTTATAATTACGTTACCTTACGTTATATTTACGTTGCATTTATACATCATATCTATACTACGACTTAGTTATTCGATAGAAATAAGGTAAGTTAGATTTTTTTTAAAATATTATTAAAATTATTAAATTATAAAAAATTCCCACAAAGCAGAATTTTGTTTTATATTTATCCCTATCGAAAACATTTCTTAATATTACCTGCGAAAATTTCAATGATTTGCTTTTTATACAATTACCTGCATTTGACCTTTCAAAAATCATGCTCTTGAAAATACTTTAATTATTCTTATATTGATTACTGATAATGCTAAGATAATGTATTAATGATAAATAATCAAAAATCTGTAATAAACCAAATAAAAGAAAGGGTGTCTCACACATTGTTACGTGTAGTAAGTATATGAAAACGAATTCGAAGAAATAAATGAAAATTTTAATGTTAATTACCTATCATTTTAAAGATTTTATATCTTACCTATTAAATAGGAATTTTTTCTTTATTAATCCAAATTTCAATGAATTTATTTTGATTTTAATCACTGATTTACTTTGTCATGTGCGATTATTTTAATAAAATAAAATGCAATTTCTAAGAAAATAAACACAAAACTCATATAGACAGACACTAAGCTTTTCTCCCGCATTACCTAATTAAGTTGAGGGTTAAGGATAAATTAATCATTTATCGTTATACACACACCATCGAATGTCCATATTGACAGAATGTTTGCAACATCCATCAACTAAAAAAAATCTACAGAAATCATATAAATCATATAAAGTATATTTATTGATCAATTATAGATTTTCGTGTTTGTCCGTCTGCAATGGTATTTGTGAAAGAGAGATAAAAAAAAGGTTGGGAAGAAGCATTAGAAGCTTATGTCTGTAGGTTTTTATTGAAAATGAAAAAAAAAATAATTTTTTTTCTCCTCATCATTCTTCAACTAAATTTACAACAACGATAGACATTTTCGCGTATAAATTAATCTCTACTATCTGTACAAAAACAACATAAAAATCGATTATGTAAACATTTTTTTATTTTAATTTTTAAGATAAAGATGTTAAGTGAAAAAAAATTCCACTTAACCGAATGCGATATTCTTACTCACATTTTATTGCTTCAATCTTTTTTGTGAAAAACATTTTTTTTTTAATTTTTCTCTTTCACATTAGATATCATTATGAAAATTTCCATAAAATTTGAAAAATATTTTAAATATAAACAAAAAGAGTATTACTGATCACAGATATTCTTTATGAGCATTACACGACATGCTTAATAGGGAAATCACTGCAAATTTTTCAATGGATAAAATAGAGAGCGGCTGGTGTTGAAAAAGTTCATTATGAAATATTGATATTTTCTCCAAGTGTCTCGAAAAGGTTGCTTCTATCAAATGAACGCCTGCTGGAAAGCTGCAACCTAATGTCTTATCACTTGATTACTTCTCTACTTTTCTAAAGCACTAACAGTTAGTTGTCTTTGGAAAGGATTAGTGTTCATCTAGAAAAGTATTTCTAATTAAAAATATGTTTATATAGCGTCACCAAGACGACCTTTAAGTATATATTTTTTTTTTTTTTTGTTTCTATTAGGGACAAATTGCACTAACTAATTATTGGAGGACATAGAGTTTTTTTTTTGAAAAGTACCTGGTGAGAAAAACTTCGTAGCTATCATATTTTTAAAATATAATTTTTTTTAAACATCAAAATTTTCTCGAATATTACTCTTCTATTACGATTCTTTCCATACAAAAAAAAAATTTTTCAAAAAAAAAAAAAAACGTTTCTCCCTTAGCAACACTTCTAAATAACTCCTTATCCAGCTGTCGCCTATTCTATATCAAACTACTGCACGATTTTAAGAACCCAGAAAAGTAATATGCATCTGATTTGAGGATTCAATACACATTACTCGTATTATTGACACTTGACTTGCCTGGAAACCGTTCATCTTGTATCCCGTTTAAATGGCTAATGTACTCAAACTTAACAGTTTATATTCGCTTCGAAGTGAATTAATTGAATTAATTCAATAATTTTGAAATGAGCTTTAGTTATTTGGCAACCGAACCTTTCGATAGTCCGATATTAACATTTTTATATCCACAATCGAAGGATGGAAATATATACAGAAGAAGCTTCAAAGATCCCACAAAGTATATATGGTATACATATGGATCAGTATCAATTTCGGAATTCACCTAAACGTACTCATCCATCCGCCGGTCTATCTATGCTATACCTGCGATAATCATTACCTCGATAAAGTTTGGTAAAAAGAGTTGAAAATTCTTTCACATACGTTGGTATTGAGAATAAACCAAATCGATTACAGGACACGCCTACAGTATAAAATAAGCTGACTTAGACATCTTCGTTTTCTAAGTGTTTTGCTCTCCACTCATAGACTACACAATAAAAGTGTATCCGCGCTATTCCATAAAAATAGAAAAAATTTGTCACGCCCACCTATTAAAATTTGTATTTTTTTTTACCTTTTCTGAAAATGAAAGTGGTATCTATTTAGATTAATATTATATTTATTGTAACTTGTCAATGATGACAATATTAAGAAAATTTAATTGTTAAAGCTTTTTGAAGATTATTTATAACCGCGCGGATCGCGTTCATTTAATTTTTAAGACATAGTCATTAGTTAGGGCTTATCTTTTTTTTTATGCCCATAGGAGTCGAATAAGAGTGAATAAGAAAGAATAGGAATAGTAAGTGATACCGACAGATAGCTATATGTAAATGAATTTCGAATTTCAAGAGGAATTCGTAAAGTCTCTGATGCCTGAGTCGTAATATTATAGTCGAAAAAACAACTTACTTCCGTTTTATTTAATACAAAAGTCATATGAAGGGCTTAGCAAAGGTCTAATCAATTTCATTTACAAACAGTTAATGTCTACATATCGAAGAAACGTACAATTCAAAAAGAAAGAAACTTTATTTGACTTGAAACGAATCGACGAATTAGGTCCCTTCTCTTCAGTTCGAATTCAAAAAAGCCGAAACCTCATACTTTCTTAGAAACAAATATAATTTTTATTGAAATGCATCTTAAATAGACCTGTAAACTTAAATAAACTTACACGTATATCTATAACGAATTATTTATTAAATTATATTTATATATAAAAATTCTTTTTGTTTTTTTTGAATATTTTTGGCTATAAATCATTGATTAAATTTTGCGGTAAATCACAACGATTTTTAAAAATGTAACTTTTAAACCAACAGTTAGTGTATCAAATTTCAGCGATACCAGACCAAAGAGCAAATATCACAATCCGACAAAGAGATAAATTGATGGATGATGGCTCTCACATCATGCAAAGCAAACAATTTTCGTATTACTGGGATCTGTTAAAAAACATAAGAAAACTTAATGCGAATTGCATCCAAACTAGACTATAAGAGGCGACATAAAGCTTAATATTAGATCGTCATTAGACCTTGAATTTCATTATAAAGTTTGGGAAAATTATCATTTCAATTTGAATTGATTTATCTTCATCTCCTCGTGTATGTTTATATTAAATTTTAAGGATTTTTTTCCCACATAAATTGATATTTTTTCAAAAAGTTAGTATAAAATATTTTATTCAAATAATTAATTTTATTAAAATTCGTTTATTATTGTTCGATTAGGTTATACAGTAGCTTATAGTACACTGCATTCATGTCATTTCATCAAATAAAAACGTCAGGAATCTTTTGCGACGCCATCGACTGATGAATAACACCGCCCTTGGCCTATGTCGCGGGTAATCGTAGCGAATTAATCTTTCATCGTCCGTCGTGATTTAATCACATTTTCCTTTGAATTCAACAAGGAATGTAAAGCTTCCTACGAATGGCCATTTATTGGGAAAGAACTCGATCTATATATAAACTTCCAAAGATCTAGTTTCGACGTAGATGTGTTCTATCGATCTCAATGGATGAATTTATGCTGAAAATAATATTTTGACAATTACCCTCTCTCTCTCTCGCTCCCGCTCTCCCTCCCGATCCCGGCCCCCTCTCTCCCTCCCGCTCTTGGCCCCCTCTCTCCCACCCGCTCTCGGCCCACTCTCTATCCCGCTCTCTCCCCCTCTCCCTCTCGCTCTCTATCTCTCTCTCTCTCTCTCTCTCTCTCTCTATCTATATCTCTCTCTTCCGCTCTCCCGCTCTCCCTCTTGCTCTCTCCCCCGCGCTCTCTCTATCTTTATCTCTCTCTCTCTCGCTCTCCCACTCCCACTCTCCCTCTCGCGCTCTCTCTCTCTATCTCCCTCTCTCTCTCTCTCTCTCTCTATCTATCTATCTCTCTCTCTCTCTCTGTCTCTCTTTTTCACTCTCTCTTTCCAACAAAATCAATTAAACTTCTTAACAATGATCAAAGTCGACACAATTTTACTTATGCTTTCGTTACATACCTTTGAACTCGATTATATATAAGTCTGAAGCTTGAAACAAATTTGTAGGATTAAATCAAAAGAATATGACTTTGTAAGTAGCTTAATACTTTTTGGTAATTCTCGATTATGTTTGCAATTAATGCAAAATTCTCACTTTTACACAGATTGACTTTGAATGAGTGAAATTTCTCTGTTACGAACTAAACAAATATGATTGCTTTCAAATCTTTGCTAAGTCGTTTAATCCTGATGACTTTTCCCTCACACTGTCATAGGAATTTCAGCACAATATCAATGTCCTCCTGTAAATAATAAAATCTATTCGTTTTTTTCGTTTTTTTTTTTTTTTGTTTTTTTTTCTTACGAATTTGTCTATATTTTTGGCGGTAAAATTTTTTCATTATAGAAAAATGTTTACAATAGTATTTAAGGATTTAGAAAAATATCCTTAATTTCTATTATTTATTTGGAAAAAAAAAAACTTGTATTTTATATATATATAGCGAGAGAGAAAGAAAAAGAGATCGAGAGAGAGAGAGAGAAAGAGAGAAAGAGATATTGTCACATTCTTTACAAATAATCACTCGTGTTCAATTTATTGCATCAATGAATAGTGTAACGAGTGTAACAATGTATGAGTTGTAGTTGTAAGCGAAAAGGACACACACATGCATGCAGAGATATAGAGAAGAAAAGATCTTTTGTCTGTTGTTGTTTTTATTGTTTGCATTAATGTTATTTTAGCACATGTTAAGTGGCTTTAAAACCCTGTTAATTGTGTAATTTGAACAAAAAGTCAATAAAACTCTACGAAGAAGAGAAATTTGTCATGGAGGTGGGTCAGCCATTTCATCAATCTATCTCTCATTGAATATTATATACACTTACATATTCGTACATACGCTTAAAAAAGAATGTACTTAAAACTGTCTAATAATATTTTTTATATAACTTTGGTTTCTGCTCATAGTTTTCTTGTCTTTAATTCATTCATTCTTGTTTTGTTTTTTTTTTTTTTTGTTTGTATTTTTTTCTCAATGGATTATTGCTTACAAAGCAATTGCGTTTCTGGTTAATTCTTTCGAATATTTTTACTTTTCTGACTGTATTACAACATCTGCTTTAGATTTTTGCAAAATCTTATTCCATCATTGTGCCTTCGCTTTGATTTTTTTACAATTTGCACGTTTGCCAGTCTCGTGCTTGACCATTTTGTGAACTAATTTCTCTTTTTTTGGCCTTTTGTTTCGCCTTAATTCCTTTCCTTTTTTATCTTTTTTTCTTTTTTTTTTTTTATTAATTCTTGACCAAAAGTGTTGGCGAGAGTTTTTATTCGCAATTTCCGCTTTTTTACAGACAATCGATTTCGTATGGAAAATCTTCAATTCTTTAGAAAATAGATTTTGAACACGTGTAGAATAGTTTTGAAACGATACTTTATAGTTGTATGCAAATAAGCAGCTGAACAATGTTTGTCTACAAAACATCTTAAGTTATTATACAATAAAATTCATGTAAAATTCAATATTGTTCGAATCTATTACTAACCACCAGGAGAATTTCAATTTTTGAAATATGCAAAATTATACTTCGTAAAGCTCCGATCCTAGGAAATTATGAAAAAAGAGATACAGAGATAGAGAGGATTTTAGTTATGTAATAAAACTTTAATGAATTAATAATATATAAATATCGTTGAGTGTTTTCAGAAAAATTGAAATATTATTTTCTTATATTTTAAATTAAATTTAATAAAACCATTTTGCGTTTTTCTGATAAGATCTGAGAGGTTAATATCACTATAGAATTAATGAGATTTTTTAAGCGAAAAACTGAACAATGGGAACTTCTCAGATCTTTTTCAAGACATCAGAATTTGGCAGAGAACGAAACAAATGATAGTCAAACAGGACAAGATCATGGCTATACGATTGAGGTATCAAAATTTCCCCATTCAAAGAATCAAGAAATTTAATTTTTTTCTTTCTTTTTTTTCTTTTTGGAAAAAGAAAGCATTCATTGAAAATAAAAAGACATTTTTATTTTAATTTACTTCGTTTAATTTACTTAGTTTACTTCCGATGTAAGACATCTTTCGATAAGAAGATAATTTCAATTCAATTTCATTTCTCTCTTAAAAATTATTTTATAATTTTAACTAAGTTCTGCTAATGCTAGTAAGGATATAAAGACATAAAGACATATAAAATTTATTAATAATTTTAATAAGCTAATGATTGATTGATTTTAGTATTAAGCAGATGTACACTTTCTGTTGTCCTAATTTACGAGCCTTGATTTATAACTTGAACTACTGTAGAACATATAACCATATGTAGATAATAACAGCAATAATAATTAAAGTATTGATAAAAACACATTTAAATTTTATAGAAAGGAAATCAATCACTAAACTACGTACGATAACATAAAATAGAAAAAAATATTTATTTTATAATGAAAACACAAAACACAAAAACGATAACAACGCAAACAACACAATTAGCTCATCGTTTGTAAATATATATGAAAACGAAAAACAAGTAAGAAAATTATATTTGACTGAGTTTTATACTCATCACATCTATCTTAAAAAAGATATCTATCTAAAAATCTACAATTTTTAAGGAGGGCGTGGTAAATTTTTTCAATTTTTATAGAATACCATGGAGAGTTTAATTGTGTAAATATAAGTAATGAGTAGAACACCCAGAAAACAAAGGTGTTTTCAGTTTATTTTATACTGTAAATGTGATCTATAACGGATTTGGCCCATTTTCAATACCAACTTGTCCTCAACAACTGTCAATATTTGTGCTAAATCTGAAGCCGATATCTTTAGTTTTACAGAGAAGAGAATATTTACCCCTGACATTACATAGACAGGCACACGGTAAGACGGACAGACAGACAGATAGCAGGTGGACAGACGGGCAGACAGATAGATCGACAGACAAACAGAGAGACAGACGGACAGACAAACAGACGGACAGACAGGCAGATGGACAGACAGACAGACGTACAGACAGACAGACAGACGTACAGACAGACAGACGTACAGACAGACAGACGTACAGACAGACTGACAGACAATTGACAGACAGACAGACGTACAGACAGACAGACAGACAGACAGATGGACAGACAGACTGACAGACAGACGGATGTGCTTAAATGGATTATAAATTTGCTGCTGATCGAAAATTTTTAGGCTAACCGAAGCTTCTTCTTGGGTGTTGCCAGCAAAATGACGAAATGATTATACCCACATCCTTTGACGATGGTTATAACAAAGGGTTAATTTTTATTAAGCAATTCTAATAAATGTTTATGCCGTCGCATGTTCTACTTCAATATCTCTTATTGAGAGATATGAAAGGTTCGCGCTTATTCCCATACTGAATATCTAATTACTCCTGGCAAATATTTACTTAAAGTAAAGAAAAGCGTCTGTTGACAGATCAGGTCTGTTTTTAAACTTGGTCTGCGGCCTTTAACTAAGAATATTTATGGTAATTTGTAGCATATATATATATATATATATATACTCTGTTGGTTCCCTAAAGCATATTTCCCGCGATTAGGGCCGATCACAGCCAACACGAAACTCTCGCAATGGACTGCTTTTGCTTTCAGGCCGAAGCAGAGAATTAATTCAGACATGTTTGACACATTTAATTCTTCAAACTTGTTCCAAAAGCACTTAATTGGTATTGCAGGATAGTTATTACAATAAGGAGTAATGAGAAAAGCTGGTCCAACCATACCGGGCTTGGCCGTCGACTATATAATTATAATTCTAGATTCTGTGAGTTGTCAGGTAAGACTTCTCTTTGTTGGCAAGCTTCGTTGACAAGCTTAACAACGCTCTTCGTCGTAATCTTAGACACGTAGAAGCGCACTGGAGTTACATCCGTTTACTTTCGCTATATATATATGCATATATTTTTAAATTTATACGTAAAATAAGGAAAAAAATTTTCAAAGATCATGTTGTCTTGTTGAAAAAGCCTCGTAATCAGTTATCTCGGATGAGCATTAAGAATTTGATTTTTTCAATTATTTATTCTATCAGGATAACCATTTTACATATAACTCTTTGGTACAATGTTTTAAAAACCATATCTCTGATAAATCAGAAGATCTCATTCGGTCTTTCTCTATTTCGTGATATTCTCGATCATTCGCTTTTAAATTTCTAAAGAGAATATAATTAGAAAACCAAAATGTATCACATCTATTCGTAACGATTAGTTATTGTGGTCAAATTAAAAAAATTGTCATTAAATAATGAATGAGAAAGAAAGTAAATATTGTTTAGATATTTTTAAATAAAAAAAAAATATATAATTTTAGTATCATTTTTTTTTTCTTTCTTTTTTTGTTTTTAATTTTTCCTTAAAATAAAAATCTCCTTGTTTTTAGCCGATCCTTTTCTAAAACAAAGCCAATAAAATAGAACTCGAAAATGTGAATGGAAATATACTTGAAATTATAAACGAAAAATTTAAAGAACAATGCTCGACATTTTAGTATAAGCGCACTACACAGAAAGTACAATGAAACTGCAAGATCACTGCAAGTGCATTTAATTCTTTTCCTTCTCTTCTCAGAGATACATATTTTCTTGTCCCTTTGTGTCTTTGTATATTTTTCTTTCATTATTTGGCAAATGTTTTTCTTTTCTTGTATTGATTTGTAGTTTTGTTTTTGTTTTTAAGTCATTTTTCATTTCATTGCAGTTTCAAGAAATATTTTTATTTTTTAATTTTTCTTTTTTTATTTCGAAGCGGTTTCTTTTTTTTGATGTTCTCATGTTTGAAAAATTGTTTTTGAAAATTTCTTTACTAAATAAAATAATTACGCAATTATGATAAATAAAATGATATGAAAGTATTCCCCACTGTAGCTTACTATATAATAATTTGTATAATGTCGGGATTTTAAAAAATATGACTTCAATTACTCTTCAAAATTATAGAATACATTTCATTTTATGAGATTCATTTTTAGACTTCAGAATATAAATGAACTTTTCAATTCATCGTTTATTTATTCATTTATTCTTTTTTTTTTTTTTTTTTTTTTGATGCAAATTTCAGAGTCTGTAACTATTTTCACAAATGAAGAACGAAAAATAATAGTCACTTAGTACCAAATCAAATAGCAAAGACGGTACAACAAATCGCATTAAAATGCATTTGGTCTGTTTAATCTTTTTTTTTTACGATTTATAAGTCGCTGCACTATGTTGATGAAAAAATATATATTTTCGTGATCGTTCTAATTGTGTATTAGGACAAAACTGTGCTATTAGTTAAAGTGTCTACTTAAAAGAAAGAATGTAAAGTTAAATTTAAATTTAATTAGCAGAGACAGAAACCAAATATTTTAGCAACGATCTGTTAAATGATAAAGATAGTTCAGTTAAACGAACTTTCCTAGAAGAATATATATATAAAATATAATTAAGTTACAACTATATTGGAATTTTCTCAAAAAATATTATTAAAAAAAATATCATTTTTTGTTAATTAATTAAAATTTGTTAGAAAAACATTTTTCTAGTATATCAAATATGAGATATAAAAAAAAGCGAAAGTTTTTGTTTGTTAACGCGACTAAATTGAATACTGCGAAAAAATGAAATTAGCATTACGTGGATCTTCGGGTAGCTTGTGTCTGTATTCTTGAAGGTTCCACGGTATCGTATGTAAAATTTTCTTCCAACTCTTCGCTTCGGTACATTCAAAATACTTGCAATGTAGTCCTACGTCTATGTTTGGAAAATCGACTTTTTGAGTTATAATTAAAATTTCGTCCCTCTCCGTAATCCTTTCTTTTTGTTTTTTGCATCATTTTTGAATATTTAAAGAATCATTTAAGCCAATATAAAAACAGGAAAGAAAAAATGACGAAGTCATATATGTTAACTGGTCGTCAATTTTCGTCTCCATTTTTTTTTTTATCGTTTCAAATAATCGCTTAAATATTTAAGACTGATATTGAAAAGTTTTTAAGGCGAACCGACTTATTTAAATTAAATTAAAAAAAATAAAAACGTTAGAGAAGGTTATTGTAATCTGACCTGATCGACGGAAGAGTTGATTGACGGCAGAAGCACTTCAGAACGATTTCAATGGTTCAGATTAAAAGTTGCGCTAATGTCCCTATATACGGCCAAGTAGTTGCGTTAGACTGAGGAGTGATTAGATATGTAGGACCTGTACAGGATGTACCTGGGAATCTCGTCTACCGGTTGGCTACAGTTAATCCCGATAAAGGAAGGAATACAAAGCATTATAACATTTGTTCGGTATATTGGGATTAAAGTGTAAAAATGTAAACTGATCGAGCTTTCTTAGCCCGTATATATATTCAATGCCATGTAATACCGTGAAAAACGGCCAAAGCAACAGACAGAAAATAGACGTTCTTTCAGTTTATACTGTAGGCGTGGCCTGTAATTGATTTCAATAACAACATATGTGAAGGAACTTCCAATGTTTCTGTGCAAATTTGAATCCGATATCTCCATTTTTGCGGCCAGGAGAATGTTTATAACATACATTACACACATAAGCAGACATATAGATGAACAGAGAGACCGACGGATACGTCAATGTGGATTCCGAATTTCGTACTGATTAAGAATATACACATTTTATCTGCTTCCAGAGGCATATAAATATTTTCACAAAAAAATTAAATTTCAATATTCTATTAAATCGAGTGGGCGTGGCCGATAGTTTCCATTTTTGCACAGAGACTAGGGCATAACTAGCGCAATATTTGTGGAAAATTTTATAAATCTATTTGCTATGTTTTACGAATAATGATCAAAAATTCAATTTTTGTTTTTTGCTTCCAAAGGCAAAGGTGTTCTCAGTCTACGTCTTACTGCGCTTTGACCCTTTGACCGATTTGGTCCATTTTCAATACCAACCTGCATGCAAGAACTTCCAATGTTTCTACTAAATTTAAAGCTGATATATTTGTTTTTGCGGCCAGGTATTACACAGATGTTCAGACTGACAAACGGACAGAGAGACAGACGGACGGACGGATGGACGGATGGACTTACTGTGATGTCTCTGAAGTTTCCTTTTGGTAGTTACAAACTAAATGACAAAATGATATATACCCTCACGTTCGGTGAAGACTTAGAAGAGACTATAGAAGACGAACTATAGAAAGACTTTAATGAGTTGTGCTTTCTAAATTTTCAACTTATATGAGAGATATTGATAGACTTGACAAAAGAGAGAAAAAAAAAACGGCTCCGAATCATCTACAAATGTTGCAAAGAAAGCTTTTCATATGACCTATGCCTGCCTATACACTTCTACTTTGCTTTGAATTTCACTTAGTTAGTTTCCCCTTCTTGTTGATTTTTCGAATTTATTAAATACAATTAAAACATTTTAATAAGTTAACAATGTTAAAAGCACTTAATCAAAATTACTATTCAATCACATCAGAAAGATATAAATAATGAAGTATCAACAAAACCAAAAACAAATGTTAAAACCAAATGTCAACAAAACTCTCCTCCGAAATACAAATATTTTTTTTTATATAATAAATGGGCATCGATATATACATATCCATATAAATATATATATATATATATATATATATATATATACATATACATATATTGTTAAAATATTAAATCAGCCACCACTTTTGTTCGCCTATAGGAAAATCAAGGTGTAATACCCGAGTTTTATAGCACGCGAGTTAAATGTTTCAACCACCACCACTACTAAATGTAAGGATCTTGTGAAAAGAATTACGCTGAATATATATATATATATATATATATTGAAGAGAAACCACTGAAAAATAGCACAAACAAACACACATGCTTCTTTCTTATCATTTATTGTTATAAAGAGAATGTCGGTCGCCATATTGCAACATTTGTTTCATTTGTGTTTAAATGTTAAAATGATTTATCATATCTTTCCCTCTTCTCTTTCTTTATATATATATATATATATATATATATATAAAAAGATATCTATCCCTTCTTTTCTCTCTTTTCAAACGCATTATAATGACGATAATGGCTGCTGTATTGTTATTCTTTTTTTTCTTCTTATTTTAATATAATTGAATACTTAGCTCGTTCCATGTGTACAAAAATGTTTATTTAACATTGCATTCATAATATTCATTCATTTATTCATAGCTCAAGTATTTCTTTGAATATCTTAGTAGCGAGTTTATTTGGATTTGATTTCCTCATATAAAATTCTATTAAATTAAATTTTTATCGATTCTATTTATTTGATGGTTACATCTAATAAATTACATGAAAATAATGAATAAAACAATGAAAACAATGAAAACATATTCAATATACCCTCGATCATAACAATTGTGGTTAAAACAATATTATCGTTCGTTAACGTTACCACCCACATTACTTCAGAGATTGAATTGATAACTTTTGTTTGCTTCACGTTTTTATTTCAAATTGTTTACGATGATCCACACTTCTAATGTCTATTAATTAATTATTTCTTTCAGACATATGCCATTTGTCACTTTTTCATTTCGATAACTTGAAAATTGACAATCGAAAATCTCGATATTATTTAATGATATCAATTATATCTTAACACTGCCCTATTGCACTCTCGGATGTTTCGTTTTATTAGTTAGAAAGGACTTTGATATATATATATATATATATACTTTAACTTATTCATAACTGTATATAGCAAAAATACATTAATTAATTAAATTTCTTATGCGCTTTAAAATCTCTGCATATTACTGAATATTTCAAGTTTTCAAATTCCCAAAGTATTCGTTTTTTCATATGATAATAATGATAAGAAAGCAAGAGAAAAAGTTCTGGTCTCGAATTATGTACAATTGTAAAGAAAGTTTGTTCAACAGATAGAACAGAGACCTGGCAGTTGAACGTACAAATGTTTTAAAAAGTTCATGGACAGATATAAAGACTGGCATAAAAGAAGACTCATGGATACAAGTATACACTAGGATACGACAAGTTTCTTATTCCATTATCAAGCTCTTCAGTAAACCGATTACGATTTTGTCACAACAATGTTTTAAGTTTAACGATCGTACCGAATAGATCTCTTTGGATCATATGCAACTGATAATTCTGTAAAGAAAAACTATGAATTTCTTATTCCATTATCAAGCTCTTCATTAATCCGATTAGAATCTTGCCTGAGCATTATTCTTATTTAACGATCGTAACGAATAGATCTCTTGGGATCATATGCAACTGATAATTTTGCAGAGAAAAACTACAAGTTTCTTATTCCATTATCGAGCTCTTCAGTAATCCGATTACGATCTTATCTGAACATTATTTTAATTTAATGATCATATCGATCGAGGATCAAAATTAATTGTATTTATGAGTAAAAAAAAAATACCTGTAACGTTAGCCCAATAAAAAAATTTTTATTTGATTCTAATTTATACTAACACTTTATGTTCCTCCTCTATAAGAAAAGGGAACGTTACTGACTCGAGACACTTCTACCTATTGCATCTTAAATAAATGATTTCATTAATTTCAATATAAAATTTTCTTAGCAGAGTAATACAAAAGACAGCATCGTATGCCAAATTGAATGACTTGAGTAATCGTTAAAATTTTTCTTATACCGACGTGACTGCGAGGAGAGATTTCCCTAATCATAGTGAATATGGATTCTTAATGAAGCAAAAAAAAGAAAAAATGATTATTCATTAACTTCCGCACATTAGATCTGCATTCTATGGTATGAGGAGATGGAATTGTACTCATTTTGCCATATAAAATGTCCGTACATCTATCTGTCATAAGACTCTGATATGATAGATGATATGATTGGTTTCGCTGGTATATATTGGTCTATCTATTCATTTATTTTATTAGTAGAATTTTCTAAGTTTCAAATGTGGCAACCCTGACATTTGACAGCTGTCGCCTATTAAAAATGAATGACGCAAAGTGTCAGCAATTAGCTTAATGGGTACTTGAAGCAAAGTGAAGTGAACGTCGATTTTTCGAAAAAAAAGTCATCTTCACCGATGAAAAGCATTTCCAACTGAACGGCTTTGTAAATAAACAAAATTATCGAATTTGGGACTTAAAAAATTCTCACGCAATCCATGTGAAGTAAATGCATTCACAACGAACAAATATCTGGTGCAGATTTTGATCAAGCGGTATGAGTGGGCCTTACTTTTTTGAAAATAAGACCGAAATTGCAGTGACTGTGAACGGCATTCATTGCAGAAACATAATAATGAAGTTCTTGTGGCCTCAGGTCGACGGCACAAATCTGGACGAAATGTGATAACGCATGACACCATTCTGTAACGATTTACAGATCAAATTGTCTTAGGAAAATTTGATGTCAACTGACCACCATGATCATGCGAATTTAACACCATACAAATTTCTTTGTTTGGGGTTTTCTGAAATCTTGGACTTATGTAAACCAGAAATAAAATTTCTAAACTCAAGGTCGGGCTCCACCTTGTAATCGATGAGATACGGCCACAACTTTGTCAATAAATCATCGAAAACCTTATGAAAAGACTAATGCTCTGCCATGCGAGCCGCAGAGACCATTTAGTGAATATTTTATTTCATACTTTACAATGCAATAAACATATCACAACTGCTCAAAAAATGTATACAATTTATTTTTTAATTGAAATAGTGCGGTCTTATTGAGACACCCTTTATTTAATCTTAGTTATGCTTAAGAAAAAATTCTCTGATCTTTATAGACAGAAACGAGATAAAAGCACATATTTCAGTCTTTAATCATTCATCATCAAATCTTTCATCCCATAAAACTTTTAATATAATTTTCGTTTTAACATGAAAACAAAAAAAAAACCATTTATAAATAAAATTTTAATTCATTTTGAAGACAAAATCATTAACACGCACTTATTAGACCTGAGAAGACTCTGCTCTCCTCATATTATTATGATGCGTATATATGTGTGCTTTCTTATGATTATGACAATAAAACCATTCGACCGTATTTAATAACTAATTTTATAATAAAAAAAAAAAAAAAATTAAAACAAAAATAAGCCATACATGTATATATAAGCACATAGTCGAATCCTTTTTATTCATTAATATATGAAACCCGCTTAACTTTGCTAAAACAGCAACATTTCTTTATGTATTTACAAGCAACTCTTTGATTTGCTAAAGTAGAAGTAGAAGTGTGTATGGCATTAAAAGCAAAACAAAAAAGTGTATAATATATGGTAAAAAAGGAAAATCAAATGAAATTCCTTTTCTTCTCTTTCTATAGGGAAACAACTAAAAATATTATAATCGGGCAAAGTTAACCATTAAACACCTTTCACTACGATGTCTCTAACAAAATTTTTCATTTATTTTCCCAGTAAAAAATATTAAAAATTATAATTCTTTTCCATATAGATGTATGCTTTTTAATGGGAGTGGATTATATGGAAAAGGAAACGAAACATGAACTCATTTGGTCGAAATTCAATAAAATTAATTTTTTTTTTCAAAGATCTTATTACTGATTGATTTCAACTCATCAATTTAAGTTCAAAAACGTTAGATTTCTTACCATATAAAGGCATACTATTCATAAAAATCCTCATAGGGATCCAAAAAAAAGATCTATCTGATCCAGATTGTGATTTTAATATCAAATTACGATTGTGGTTCGATTTTCATCATAAAATATTAAAAAGAAGACATTACTCAAGGTTAACTTCTATTCAAATTTTTCAGATCAATTTCGAAAAATTTCAATCGAAATATTATTAATCAGGGATTTTTGCTGAGATATATTTTCAATATTACAAATTTGTTTTATGTAACGATTTAAAAAAAAAAAAAATAAATCGATTACACAGAGTCAGTGATTATGAAAAAAGCTTCATTCCAATCCATTCTGCATTTGAATCAAAATAGGTCAATGTAGTAAATTTCATCAGAAATTGCAAAACAGATGTTGAACACAGAAAAACCTTGGACAGATATAATTAAATGAACGGACAAATAAACAGATCGACAGGCAAACTTATATCGATTAATAAAATGATTCTCAATGGATTGTTATAAGGAAATATGGAATTAACTCCTTATTAAATCCCTCAAACTAAATAGGCGGACAGGTAAACAGAAAGAGAGGGCAACTTAAATCGATTCATAAAATGATTCTGAATGGATCTGTATAATGGAATACGGAATTAACTCCTTACTAACTTCCCCGAAATAAGCAAATAAACAGAGCAAACAGACATATTTAAAATGATTCTGAGTGGATCGGTATAATGGAATATGGAATTAACTTCTTACTAAATTCGTCAAAGTAAACAAGCGGACAGATGAAGAGACCGACAAGCAAGCTTAAATCGATTCATAAAATAATTCTGAATGGATCTGTATAATGGAATATGGAATTAACTTCTTACTAATTTCCCCGAAATAAGTAAATAAACACATCAAACAGACATATTTAAAATGATTCTGAGTGGATCGGTATAATAAAATATGAAATTAACTCTTCACTAAATCCCTCAAAGTATATAGGCAGCCAGAGAGGTAAGCTTAAATCGTTTCATAAAATGATTCTGAATGGATCGTTATAAAGAAATATGGAATTAACTCCTTCTGAATGTGATCGCAAACATTCGTACAAACTTAATATGACCGGTACCATGTGTGGTGTATTATATAAAAATGGAAAGAAAAAAAAAATGAAAGAAAAAGAAAACATGTTAATGTCACTGTCAATTAATGTCAATTATAATGACAAGAGTGCAATGTGTATGTATGCGTATTTGTATTTAGCATATTTACGTTTATATACACATATCTTGTACAAAAACAGAAATCAAATAAAAATTGCGGCTTTTTTAAATAAACATTAATGAAAAGCAATAACAATAATAATAACAACAATAATTATAAGAATAACGATAATAAGAACACAAATACAACATTGATTATATTGTACCCACATTAGTACGTCATCATCTATTGTTACTATTTATCCAATTAACCCTTAAGAATAACAAACACACAGTATCATTTCTGATTACAGTCATATAAGTGTTTATGTAGGAAAAAGAAAAAAAAAGAAGAACCGTTGTATAGCGTAGCATATCACTTTCACAGTGAGATATATGTGTTTTGTAAGGTTTGTTTTCTTGTTTGTTTGATTGTATATTTAGTAACCCTAATCTATATTTTCCGTAGCCCTAAGCTTACATCCCTTTTTTTCTCTCTCGATAGTTTTGCTTCCCTTTCTTTATTATTTCAATACAATATGAGAACAAAACGTATGCATGAGTAAATTGACGTGTGTGTTTATGCGAGCGCGTGTATGTGTGCGCGTGTATACATGTGTGTAATTGTGAATTATATATATTACTTTTGTTTTCTTTATGTGAGTTTATCATTTATTCATATTTTATGCTTGTTTTGAATACAATTAAAATTATATTCTATGCTCGAGTAGAGAGATAAGACGAGATGCGTAACATATTTATTTCATCCAATTACTATATGAATCCCAATAATAATAAAACAGTCATAGAGAGTATTTTAATGCAATATTCTAGAGGTATAAAGAAAAAATCAAGCAACGTGTTTAATAAGAAAAATTTATAAAAGAAAACGCGTTTTTTTTTTCTTTCCGGATTCTATATATATTTTTCAAATGTTGTGTTCACGATTATATTAATAATAATTATGAATAATTCAGATTACGGAAACTCTAGAGAAACTAATATTTTCTCCAATACTTCATATAGTAAGTTTAGCTTGGAGAAGCAAAAAAAAAAAGAAAAAGAACAAGAAAAAGAACAAGAAAAAGAAAAAGTGTAATTAACCACATATCCCCTATTATTTAATTTTCATTTCGATAGATTTCTTTCGGTGTTTATTTTAACTTTTTAAAATTCTTACCTCTAAGTTAACAATCTTCGATCCGTAAAGCAACCAAACATGACCTGCTGCTGGACGTATAACAATGTTACCTAACATACTGGTCTTTGTTCCAAGTCAGTCCTTTTTATCTTTTCACGCTTCTAAGCATTGGAAATATAGGAGATAAAGAAAAACAAAAACTAATCCACACAAGGAATGGAATATATCCAGTAGTCGTGTACTCCGTAACAAAAAAAAAAAAAAAAAATAAACAGACAAGTACTCCTTAACATGTGTGCAAATTTCAGGAGTTGATGTCTAATATTAAAAATTTCTAATGAACATTTTTTTTTTTAACAAAAATTCTCACAAGTTCTGAAAACTTCTTTACACATTTATTCTCTAAAAGCATTGTAAATTGTAAAAGATCAAATGAACGAAAAGTAATTCACATTGTTAAGCGGAATAAATAATTTTTCTATCAAAATTTTATTTATATCAACTCGTTTAGCAATCAAGAAGATCAAAACTAAACTGGCAGACTTACTAAGATAAGATCTTTAGCAACGTTAGCGAGATTTCACTTTTATTCACTTAGAATTCATTTTTAAAAACATTTCCTTAATGCAGTAATTAAAAGAAAACGATAAATTTAAGCAGAGACAGCCATAGGAAGCAAGCATAAGCAAGCTTGTCTGACTATATATTTGGGAACCTCATCCCATTCTACTTTCCACATTCATTTACTATATCGAATCAGCGGTTTCCCCGAGAAATATTTTATACTTAAAGACTTTTTCGAAATTTGGGTCATAAAATTAGATCAGTCCAACCTATAGCGACCAATAACGATCGTACTTGTAGTGAAGTATGTCATTGTATTCAATTTATAGACAAATATCACAAGAACGAGAGATAAATATGTGAATGAGTTAAATCGGAAAATAATTTTGAATCGATTGATATAATGAAAGGCGGATATGTCTGAAGTTTTTCTGGTTGTTCTATACACACAAACTTAATATGTCCTTATCACGAGTGACATAGAAAATTATTTCAATTTTCAAATAAGATTTTCTTATATTTACAAGTTCGTTATTTCATTTACATTTGAATTTCAGCTCGACTTCGTAATTTCATTAAGTGTTGATAATTTTTCTTTCACAAGTGAAAAAGTTGCACAAAAGTATCTTGTAAATACGATTACGAATGAAATGAGTAAAAACAAATAAGTAAGCGCCGCACCTTTATCTTACCAAAAAAAAGCGTAAAAGAAGTTCGATTTTATCAGGTAGGCGTGGCAGATCTCTTCTATTTTCATAAATTTCCATTTTTTATTGCATAGTCTATGTAGATTAGTAACCAAAATACCCAAAAAAAAAAATGTTTTCAACTTATCTTATACTGTAGACGTGACTTTTAATCGATTTGGGCCATTTTCAATGCCAGCATATGCGAAAGAACGTTTAATATTTTTGTTTCTAATAGATAGACTACACAGATAAGTAGACCGGTAGATGGACTGACGAACGAACGGATACGTTTAAGTTAATTCCGAATTTGATACTCATCACAAGAATATATAGACTTTTTATGGGGTTTCTGAGGCTTCTTTCTCGATTTTAAAAACGTTTTCACAAAAAAATTAAACTGCAATACTCTATTATATCGAATAGGAATGGTCGATTCTTTCCATTTTCATACCGATATTAAAGCGTAGCCAGCTTAGTAAATGCGGATTCTTTTGTAGATCTGTCTCTACTATGATTGATGACTAATAAAAAAAAAAACCTACTTTTTTTTTCTTAACAGTCAAGGTGTTTATAGTTTGCGTGGTATTGTTGACGAACGATTTTCAGTACCAATCTGAGTGAAAGAACTTCCAATGTTTCTGCAAAATTTAAAGCCGATATTTTCATTTTTGCGGCCACTCGAGAATATTTACCCCAAACATTACAGTAACGGACAGACGAACTTAAAGACAGACGGATACGTGGACAAACGGACAAACGGACAGACGGACAGATGGACAGACGGATAGACGGATAGACGGACAGACGGATAGACGAATAGACGGACAAACGTACGGACGGATAGACGGACAAACGTACAGACGGACAGACGTACAAACCGACAGACGTACAAACCTACAGACGGACAGACGTACAACCCGACAGACGGACAGACGTACAAACCTACAGACGGACAGACGTACAAACGGAGAGACAGACATACTTATATCGATTTTAAATTTAAAACTGATGAAAATTCATGTACTTTATGTGGTCTCTGAAAATTCCTTCTGAGTGATCCAAACAAAGAGACAAAATGAATACACCCCCATCCTTCGATGGTGGCTATAAAAATTGTATCTGTTATGTATAAGAAAAAAAAGTTCACCTTTTAGATGAGTTAAAAGACATTTATATCGAATTTAAAGTTAATATCTCTTATCTCATTTATTATTATTTATTATTAAATATTAAATCAAAATTTCATTGATAATTACTGTACACGGGTCAGAAGCTTAAAATTTAAAAATTCACAAATGAAATATAAATTATTATAAATTTTCGGTAAAAAAATAAACAAATGTAGGGTGTAAGTTACAGTTTCTTCACATTATTATTGTAATTCTGGGCAACCAACTCCAATTTTCTCATGGCAATTTTAAATTTAGTCTGTTTGTATCTATCAAAAGCTTTAGAGAAATTTCCTCTATAAAATGAATGAATGTTGTAGCTTTCTAAACATTGTAAATGTATATGTCAACGGGTCATTAGTATTTTCAAACTCGACCTATGGTCAGCCAATAATAATGTATATCACTTTCCGACGGTTTTTCTCAATTTGTTCATTCGTAATGACATACTAACACCGACTGAAATATATACATAACTTGTTAGGTCTTTGGTTCGTATTTCTTAATATTAGAAATGGAAGAATAAATGATTTATTTAGTAATTGATATAAAGAAAATAAGAGATTTCAATATTAAACGCAACAGTTTAGTTTTTCAATTAGAATTTATAGCAAAAATTTCATTTCAAATCAAATGTACACTTCCGCCAGTCAAGGATTACAGTAACAAAAGTAGCTCGATAGCCATTGCTACAACAGTCTGTTTTACTTTACGTTTCGCTTTAGATAATCTCGGATAATATTCAATGATATTCTTGCCGAAGTCAATTACGTTTTCCAATTAGAATTTGCTCTTTATAAGGCTTAGTAAAGATTTTAACCGGGAGCGAAATGAAAAAAGAGACTTTAAGATCCTTTCTGAAGCCAGGAAAAAATAAGAAAAATTATTACAACTTGACAATAAATGTTTCGTTTTTTTTTTTTTTTTCACTTTATTTATTAACTTTTAGTTTATTCTTGTATTAATTTTATTTATTGTGATATAAATATAGAATTTTCTCTTACTTACCCTTAATTGTAATTTACGTAGAATACGCGTTTCTTCCCAGCGATCTAATTCATCCCATTCCTTGCCGCGACGCCGTAACAAGTAATAACGATACATAACTATGGTAACAGCCACCATTAAGGCTAAACCACTGCCAACGGCAGCACCTAACACAGCCGAGCTAACCATTACCATGGCTGTTTTGTTCAAAACGTACGTGTATCTCTCTTTTTTTTTTTATTAAAAGTTTATTTTTAAACTCAACTTAGTGCTTATTGCAACAAAGCACTACAAAAGTTTTCTCTAAAAAACAAAAGTTAGCTGTAAAAGAAGAAAAGGAAACAAGAAACAATATGTCAATATTAACAATAACAACAAACAATAATTTGCTCTACTAATAAATCTCTAGGATGACTAAATCCAACGCCTGTAATTCAAGATAAATCTATAGGTAAAAAGGGTCTCACAATAAGAGTGCACTATTTAAATTTTGTCATTTTTTTTTTTTGCATGCAAACGGTAACTCTGAAATTTGACAGTTGTCAGCTATATAAATGTTCCGATTATTAAAAATGGAAGTACAATCAATTCGTTTAACGGGCAATCGAATAAAGTGAAATTAATGTCGATTTTTCGAAGAAAAACTCATCTTCACTAATAAAGTGAATTTCCATCCAAATGGCTTCTCGTAAATGAGCAAAACCGTCAAATTTAAGACATAAGATATTCTCAAGTGTGAAGTAAACGCATACACAACGAAGAAGTGTCTGTTGAAGATTTTGATCAGGCAGTGTGATTGAGTCTTAATTTTTTGAAAATGAAACCAAAATTACAGTGACTTTGAACGGCATTCGTTGCAGAAACATGATAATAATGGAGTTGTCGTCATCTCAACTAGACGGCATAAATCTGGACGACATATGGTCTCAGTATCATCTACCACATCGCTTATAGATCATCGGTAAGGTACGGCCAGATCTTTGTCAAAAAGTCATCGAAAATTTCATGAAAAGAAGAATAACGACTTGTCATCAAAGTCGCGGAGAAATAATGAAATAGTGCACCCTTCTTGGGACGTTATTATTATTTAAACATAAACATAAGCATTAATGCAAATAATATGTAAATACATGATAATACCTCTTTCGCTTTATACTACACAAAGAGTATTCGAGCGAAATAATTACAACTATTTTCAACCGAAATTTTCAATGCTTTCACTTAAGTTTTATATGAAATTTGTGCACGTATAGGCCTTCAACAGTAAATATTCAATTTGTCAGTGGTTAGAAAAAAGAAGTGTGCTTCCGATTATTTTAGAAAAAAAATGTTTACAAATATTGTCGTAAGTCACGAATTTAAAATTTATTCGGATGAATGAATGAACACAGCACTGAATGAATCATAAGCAAACTAAAGTTTCGTTCGCAACAAATAATCTCTTTTGGTCTTTGTTATTTAACTGTTTTAAAAGCTTTAAATCGTCCTAATTCGATGTACTTCAAACTCTATACGGCGATGGAATTATTATTATTGTAAACGAAAAAAATATTTTCAAAATCATGACTCTGCAAACTTCTCAATATAAACACAGACCACTCGTCTGAACATATTTGTTGTCCTCAAAAAAATTTGATCTTTTTAGTTCCACGTCAACTAAAAAAAAAAAAACTTTCAGATTTGAATGAGTTGAGATCTTAAAAAATTTTTGCTTTTAAAATAAATCTTATGAAAGAGCCAGTTTCAGAACAAAAAAAAAAAAAAATTCATCGATCAATGGCAAGAATATTGTGAAAAAAATTTCAAATTAAAAAAATTTCTTTGTATTAGTTTCATATCGAATTTTGATTTACATTTAATGTCAACTAATTAATGAAAAAAGCGAAGTAACGCCTCCATTTGCCGACATTACTTTCTAAATTTCTAAGCAGTAGGCAAATCCAAAATTTTTAAGTTTAATAAAAATTTCACTTTTTATAGGAAAGAATTTCAGTTAAACTCAGGAGGATAATCATATAAGCAAAAGACCATCTCCAGAATAGGAGATGGTGAAAGTCTTCGATAGAATTGTTTGATCGTCGATATAACAATCTTGCTATCTATAGATTTGACACAACTAAAAGAGACTAATTAGAAATTATTACCAGTAAATTTGCTCATATAATTAAATTTTATCGAAGACTCTCACCATCCTCACCATTCTGGAGATTGTCTTTTACTTATATGATTACCTTTTAGTATTGACTTGAAAAATTTTCAGAGCAAGTTTTCTTTATAAAAAAAAAAAAAAAATTAAATTAAAATGAAAAGTGAACTTGCAACTTATATCCGCGACACCTTAAAGATACCGAAAAGCAGTATATTCACTATATTCACTATATATATTGGAAATGAGCAATTTGAAGATGATAAAGGTGTTTTCCAAAACAAAAAACGCACAACGACCTGGCCATTGGCTACAATGACAAAATTACATTAAATGAAGTTCGAAATAATACCCCAACCTCCGTATTCGTCAGATCTAGTTCGCAGTGATTGCTGCCTTGCTCATAAATTTCAAAAGAATGCTTTTGAATGAAAAAAGATTTGAAACAGATTACAGAATCCATTGCTGAAACTAAAGCGAATTTAAAAGGTCTTAACAAAACACTCCCTAAAAAAGAGACATCGAGATCCGTTAAAAGTATTAATTAAGCTAATTGTATTACTATCTCGATAAAGTCAAATTTTTCAAGAACAAAAAAAATGTCTTTTGTTGCGTAATCCCGCGAAAATCTTCATCAAAATTATTACATTAAGAAAAATAAGAAATCCTTATGCCTTTTACAGCAAATGTTGATGATACGAGATGTGTTCAAAAAAAAAAAGGCAACTTTTTTGAAATTTCTTGGACTAGGTACATTCGAATTTCCCCAACATATGTCGATACGAATCACTTCACATAAGGTCGAGAAGATGTTAATGATAATGTTCTGGACATCCCAGCACATCAAAAACTGATGAAAACGTTGAAGCAATTAAAAAAAAAAATTTTATGTAGAATCATCGAATCACACTTTTAGAGAAGTTGCTGAGGACATCGTCATATCGGTGGGCATGAAAGGTGTGACAGTGTGAAGTTTGTTCCGAAATTGTTAAATTTTGACTAAAAGATCCGTCGCAGAAGCATCGCTTAGAAACTCTTGCGACGCGATGTAGATTTGCTTAAAAGGGTCTTAACTGGGAACGAATCAAGGGTTTTGACTTTGAAGTACAAAGTTTTATCACGATTAAGGATATAAAAACCGCAACCCTGGGAGCATTCAAGGCCACATACCAAAAAGCTCATATCAAAATTGCTTCCAGAATTGGAAAAACCACTGGCACAATTGTATTATACCTAAAGGGTACTACATTCAGAAGGGGTCAAAATAGATGTTTTGATGAATAAATAAATATTTTTGGGGACAAATAGAAATACACCTCGTATACATAACGAATATCTTTTCAGATCATTGTCAGCTTTAAGAGAACTTTGGTGAAAATATTAAAAAACATTTTATTTTTTTACAATTCTATTGCAATTCTGTAAGTGTTAGACGGTTGCTAGAAAGCAGATTTAATCGCTATTCTTTGTCTGATTTATAAAAATGCTTATACGCAATGTACACCAAGATTGTTTTACGTCTTTTACGTCTCAAGAATTTGAATTTGAATTTTGAATTAAACACGCGCGGGGACACAACTAAATTGACTTGTATGTATATTTTTATTGGTCACTGTAATAACCGAGTATATAACATAGAGAATTACAAAAAGGGGCTTAATAAAAGTGTATTCTCTGCTGATAAAACTAAATCATGTTTTTATTTCACTGTGTCAAACTTTCATTGTCAAATAAAGTTTTTTTTTTTTTTCACATAAATCTTTCGACATATGAATCTAATATTTTCGTATTTGCTTTGAAATTTTTAAAATATTTATAATATAGAGATTAAAAACTTGTACATAAGAACTCAAAATAGTTTGCATTAAAGATGTACGTAAGTTTTTCTTAAAAACTTATCTCTTAAGTACAAATATATTAAATTAAAAGTTTGCTTTTTTCATTTTAAATTGTAATGTTTTTGTATTTAAAAACTTGAACCTTTAACAAATTGTTTAGTGTTTTGAAATATGTATCCATTAATGGGTCTGCTAACGTTTGTAAAGCTCGTAAAAATACGTTAAGACTTCATCAAGAAAATTAGAAAATACAAAACAATCTTTGAACTCAAAAATTGCTGTAGGATTGAGAATAAACTCTAAACAGGAAAACGATCTTTCTTAATAATAAAACCTTACACTAGACCGCACAAATACTCGAAGTAATTTTAATGAATATATTAAGCACATTTTGTGTAACTGTGTAGATCATAGATATTTTCTTGCTGAATTTTATTTGAATTTAATTCGAGTTAAATATGCGTCTGTTCGTTTATGTCTTGTTCTTGTTTTCTCTTTAATATTTTATTAAGAAGAAAATTTTATTCCATTTATTCCGTCCAAAGTATCTTTCTATCTTGAGCAAACTATTTTGCTTTTTTTTTAATTCCATATATTGAAGTTATTTTTTTTTTTAAATCCACGAGAGTATATTCGTTTTGTCATTTTGTTTGCAACGTCTAGAAGAAAACATTAGAGAGATCTCGTTAAGCAACAAATTTAAATCTCGATTTAATCATATCCGTTTGTTCGTCTATTCATCTATTCATCTGTCTAATGTCTGTGATAGACATTCTCCTGATCGCAAAAATGAAGAAGATATCGGCTTCAAATCTAGCAAAAAACACTGAAAGCAATATTGCACACAAACCAACCAAGGGGAGAGTTTATCATCTAACGTAAATTGAGAACACCTCCGCCTTTAAGAAAGAAAAAAAAGTTTAGTTTTTTGTTAGCAGACTGATTTATAAAAATTTCCTCTAGTATTGATACAAAAATGGAAAGAATTGACCACACTCACGCGGTATAACCAAGTATTAGATTTTAATTTTTTTTTTTTTTTGTTAAAACGTTTGACAGGTCGAGAAAAAAGCTTCAGAAACGCAATAAAGTTTATATATTTTTTTTTATCAGTATCACATTCGGAATTCACTAGACGTATTTGTCCGTCCGTTTGTCTTTCTATCTGTCTGTTATTAGATTTTAATTTTATTTCCGGGAAAGCGTTTATAACGTCGAGAAAAAAACTTTCAGAAACCCAATAAAATGTATATATTTTTTTCCGTCCGTCTGACCGTCCGTCTGTCCGTCCGTCTGTTCGTCTGTCCGTCCGTCTGTCCTTCCATCCGTCCGTCTGTCTGTCCGTCTATCCGTCCGTCTGTCCGTCCGTCTGTCCGTTCGTCTGTCCGTCCGTCTGTCCTTACATCTGTCTGTTTAAGTTCGTAATGTCTAAATTAATTTTAGCAAAAACATTGAAAGTTTTTACACAAACTTTAGTATTGAAAATGGGATAATTAGACGAACGACACGCCTACAATGTAACATAAACTTAAAACACGTCCGCTTTCTGAGCGGTTTGTTCAAACACACACACACACACACTATTCATTATCTACATTATAAAAATTTCCACGATATTCCAGAATCTAAAAAAAATCTGCCACGCCTACCCAATATTATAGAGTATCGAATATTAGTTTCTTTTTTCGAAATTTTTTCTCAAGGGAAAGATAATGGGCGTGAAAGATATAATTTTCTTATTCATTACATTTTCAACACAATTAATCTAATAATAGTTTAATAAGAATTCGCTTTAAAGTTTAATAGATTTAAAATAGATTTTAAAAAAATATGAAAAAATTTTTTCTCAATCACTATTTCACTATTTTATTATACTAATTGACATTGATTGCATATCACTCATACGTTCGGTATGTGACAAGGACCGCAAGGGAAAAGTGATTATAAAGAAAGAAATGCATTTAAAAATGATTGCCCATCCATGCGTATGAATGTTAAAAAATTGAGAGATAATATTAAATGCAAAAAAAAAAAAAAATGAAATGACAATTTCTCTCACTCACTTTTCTATGTGACAAGTGTATGTGACAAAGTGTATTCGAATAGAATAAATCGTATTTCAAGGGCATTATCATCAATCGTTCATTTTAAATAATTTTTATATGAATAAAAAACAAAAGTAACAGAAAGAAATATTTGATTTAATTATTAAAAATATTTCATTTCATTTTTAAATCGTTCCCATACACATCACTCAGTTCGGAATTTAACTATCTACACACACACACACACACACGCACACACAGGACATCACAAATCTTCATATTGTCAATAAAGACAAAAATAATCACATAATCAAAAAGCGAATAAAGTTGCACTGCAAATTATATGATTGATTATATGATCATTTAAATATTTAATGACTTGATTGGTTAGATAAGTATCCATCGTGTAAATTTTAAATAAATGACTTATATTAGTGTTATGTTCATTAAACTGTGGAAAGCACAATTGAATGCACAATTGAATGCATAATTTGATATTCTCTTGAAATGAAATAATGAAATTTGTTTCATATTATTAAATAGAAAAATAACGCAAATAAGAATAGGAGAAAAAGTTCAGTTTTATAATTGCCCTTATATTTATTAATACGTAAAGTATCATTTTGATATCATAGCATTGTTCTCGATTCAATAAAAATTATTTTGACTGCATTTTTTTTTTTTTTTTTTTCATTTCTTTCCATAAATTATAAGAGATTCTTTAATTATTATTTATATTAATTATATAACATACAGAAAGAGTAAACAATAATAAAGTGAAGTGAAAGGGGTTAAAAAGCAATAATGTTTGTCTATAATTTTCTTCTATCGCGTTCACTTGTATCTATAACTAATAACAACAACAATAATATATAGAATATCGTATATAAATGCATAAGAAATTGTACTATAAGCTTGAATTGTGAAGAATTGTTTTGATTTCGAAAATTGAATAAAATACGATAAATTTTATGATTTTATTGCGTTCAGTTTTAATCATGACTTTTCCGACAACCGAAACTTATATAGTTTCGATACGAAAGTTTAGTGTGCATTTATTTATTCATTTTTCTTTCACATAGCCAACTATTTTATAACCTTTTGATAAATTATTTTTGCTTTTTCTTTGTTTCTTTGTTTTTTTTTTTTTTTCACTTATCCTTAGCCCCCTAGCTACCAAGCTTTAAGTTAATATATTTTCTTTGCAAAACTCATTCGTGTGGTAATAATTTACTCATAAAACACACGCTACCATGCACAAACGTCACACATACCCGTACAAACGCAGGCACACACACACAACCCGTAGTGGAATAGAACGTTGTTGACTACAATGTTCCTTCAACCATTTCTAAGTGTATATATATATATATATATATATATATATACATATGTGTGTGTGTGTGTGTGCGGTCATCTCTCTCAAGACTTGAACAAATGGATGGTACAACCGACAACATATTGTATTTGGTGTTTTGACGCCGTTCTAATGAGGTTTCAGTACTAACGAAGTCTGAAAACATATAATAACAAAATGATGACAACAATAAAGATGAATACGAAGATAACTATGATTATCATGATAATGATGAAGTCGACACAAAAAAGGTACCCATCCTTAGGATATGTCCATCCTCATCCTCGTGACATGTTCCAATCTATTTTATTTTATAAGCTAAGCAAACAAACAACTATCAAGGAATGCAATGCGAAAAGGAGTAAAAATATAAAAGCGTCATAACGTATAGAGAAGGATATCTTTTCATATAATGCACATGCATGTCCCTAATATACTAAGAAATGCCATATATATATTATCTTTCTTCCTTCTTTCATTTATTTACATTTTTTTTATTTTATTTTTTATTTTTTTTTTTATTCATTATATCCAATTTATTTAACCACATATACATGCAACATGCACACGTACTGATATTAAGCCTACGAGGGCGATATTATAAGCACTTCAAAGTAAATATATGAAATTGAGTTATTTTGAAATATTTATTTTTTATTTATTTTTTTTTTTTTTTTGTTCATCATCATCTCCGAAAATAATCTCTTTTTACACTTTTTACGTATTATTCTCTTCTAGAGCCATTTAAAATTATTATTTGAAAATGCGCTCATAGCTTGTGACTCAATGATTAAAAGAGTAGAAATTTTTCATAAAGTGTGGTCCGGTTTTATTGTAATGATTTTGCGAATTTTATCGTATTTTTTCTTACGAATTAAGAATCAATCAATCGATAGAACATTATCCGGTAGTTGCGTTTCTCTTCTAAGTGTGAGCAATCTATGGGCATTGTTCAGTAAAATTTAACTGAAAAAGGGACCTACACGCTCTTGCTTCTAGCCATCCAGTTTTAAGATTGTTATAAATCCTGTCACCTTCTTTGATTCACAGCAACATATTGCGTCTAGCATTCATCGAACACCTGATTTGTCATTCTGATTCTGCAAATACCTTAAAAAACTTTACAAGAATCAGTATCTGAGATACCTATATTTTTCAGATTTTACCTAAGGGAGTTATGACTCCTATAAAAGCCCATTACCAAGTCGTAGATTACTTCTTCGTAATTCCAATATCTTATGCGCTATGATGGGAGATTTTATAAATCTTTTTGCTTACAGTTATCCTGCTTCCTTTGCTTCCAATGGCTAGCTGTTTTTTTCTATGCCCATTGTGGTATCAACCTCTTAATGTGGCTCCTTAGTACCTTGAAATTATTATAGCCGTTTGAGGTAAATATTTGGCCCTTTCGCTGTCTTTAACACCTGAATGTCCGAATATTGACATCGAGTTGCATCTTAATGTGTTTGCCTAACTCATTCAAACCCACCACAAGCTCAGGTATTATTGTATTCCCTCTCAAGTCAAGTTTAAAGCGGCTTGAATGTCGAAATAAACGGAGACGAGCTCTCTCTTGCGTTCAATTCTTAAGCATTTAGAGTCATATACAGGTAGACTTTTCGTAGACTTCTGCTTAAGATATGGGAAGAGCCTATCCCAATGGTATGGGATTGGCTTTATAAAATCTCGGGCCACATATGCCAGATCTAATTTGACCATTTTTCCAATTTTGAACCGTCAAAGTACCATTCTTGAAATGTAACCCCATATTCGAAGGGTTGCTCATCTCGTCCAGAACGCTCCGGTATGGTCATTCTAAATCGAATCGGACAACGTAGTTTCATTGTACACAAACATGTCCTTTATTTAGTCTATAATTTCTTTATATCCAACTTTTGGCATTCAATTAAAATCACAATTAAAAGACATTGACATAAGACGAATTGCAAAATATCGTACGTTTCCGTTGACATCTATCAATACTCTTAAAGACAATTACTTATTATATTGCCCTCGTATGTTATTAATTTTTTTATTATCGACTTTAAATAATAAAATTCAGGTCAAAGTGAGGTCAAGTGTCAAACAAAACTATATCCATCTATCGTTGACACGAATTTAAATGACACTACTCGTCTATAAATCAACGTTACTTAAAAGATGTGCCTTTTAAATGTTGTTAAAGAATAACATACGTAGCAGACAGTTTATGTTATAAATTTTATTTTGGTAATTTCTGTATGCCTGTGTGTACTATGATTTTTTATTTGTTAAACAAAATTTGCTTATCATAATATGAGAAAAATCTTTGTTATCATCAACAAAAAAAAAACTTCCCATCTATTAAATATACATTAAATTCTTATAGTTTATCAGACATAAAACATATCATACGTTCGCTCCCACCCATTGCAAGCATCATTTTATTTTACCCTCTAAGTTAAGTGTTATATAATAATGTTATAGAGAGAATAGTGTTATATAATAAATAAATTAAATAAATATTTCCTAGTGCTTGTCATACTTAAATCAAATTATATGTCAGAGCAGATGCGACAAAATTTCATTCTAGAACGAACGAGGAAAACACAAGACATTATTGCTATTATCAATATCTCTCTACAGTTTTTCCCCTTCGTTTTATTTATTGTGGCATGTGAACCATTAATGATATTTATTCATCATCACATTATTTAAATATCGTTCTTCGACTTGAAAAATAATTCTTAAAAAAAAAAAAAAAAAAATTAGTTTAATATATTTTCCTAAAAAAAAAAATTCTTTAAAACTAAAACATTTTTATATATCTACCACCGAGAGATAACGATACATGCACGTTTGTAATACTCAGGAGAAAGGTTCAAGACCTTTATACAGTATATTACATACCGAACGTAGACACGTCTGTCCATCCATCTTTACGTTCGCTCATGTATCGATCGATCTGTCCATCTGCTATAAACATTCTCGCCCTCGCAAAAATTAAGATATCAACTTCAAATTTGACAAAAGAGTATTGATAATTCTTATCTGCAGATTGGCATTGAAAATATGATAAATCCAAAGGCAGGCCTACTGTACAAAATATGCTGAAAGCAACTCTGTTTTCAAAGGCAAAAAATCTGGATATTTCGGACATTATCCATCAAATGCGAATTATATTCGGCTGTACCGAATCTTTTATATCCACCATCTTTATCTTTAAAAAAAAACGGGAGAAAACTAATTGCCATAGATGGGCGTGGCAGTGAAAGAACTTCCAATGTTTCTGCCAAATTTGAAGTCGATATCTTCATTTTTGCGGTTAGGAGAATGTTTATCACAGACATTAGATAGTTAAGCAGACAGACAGACAGATGGACAGATGTACCGAAGGATTCCGAATTTCATACTGATCAAGATTATATACATTTTATGTCGTTTCAGAGAAGCATCTTTCTTAATGTTACAAACATTTTCACAAAAAAAATTAAAATTCAATATTTTATTATATCGAGTGGACGTGGTTGTGTGATCCTTTCCATTAATTTAAAGAAAATACGGGATAGCTAGCGCAATATTTTTGGAAATTTTTCTAATTCTATCTGGTATGGTTTACGAGTAATGAGGAAAAATCCAATTTTTTTTTTTGCTTCCAAAAGCAGAGGTGTTCTTAGTTTACGTCACACTGTGTGCGCGTCCTTGGAACTTCCAATATTTCTGCCAGATTTGAAGACGATACCTGTCTTTTTGCGACCAGGAGAATGTTTACCACAGATATTACATAGACAAACGGACAGACAGATGTCTCTGTTGGTTTAATGTGGGTTCCTGCCGTGTAGGTTTACCCCACGGTGCCCGATGGCACACGGAGTGGGAAAACGCACACTCAACGCCCCAGGGATGATTAGTCCCCGTGTGCCAGATGGCGAGACGATATGGGATGTGTCCCCCCCTTTTGGTGAGAGCGAGGCCTATCTAAAACCTCTGGGTTTCTATGGGTTAAACATTTGGTTGCAATCCACATTCGAACCAGCGACCTGACCCTTCCCGCGATTTAGGCTAACCACAGCCACTACGAAACTCCCGCAATGGACCGTTAGACAGACAGACAGACGGACAGACAGACATATAAACAGACGGACAGACAGACAGACAGACAGACGGACAGACAGACAGATGGACAGATGTTTTATACCCTTCACCTTCGGTGGTGGGTATAAAAAAGTTGGGCTTTTTGTTTTTTACTCATAAACCATAGCAGAGAGATTTGTAAAAATCTTCACCTTTATCGAACTAGCTATCCTCTAGTATCGGTATAAAAATGGAAGAGATCGACCATGCCCACTTGATCTAATAGAGTATAGGAATTAAATTGTTTTGTAAGAACGTGTGTTATATCAAGAGAGAAGCTTTAGAGACCCTATACAGTGTACAATCTTTTGATCAGTATCTAATTCAAAAACCACCTAGGCATGTTCGTCCGTCCGTCTGTCCATCTCTACTTGCTTATTTGTGGAATATGTGCAACAAACATTTTCCCCCTTCGCAGCAATTAAGATTTATGGATCAAAATGTGGCAGAAGCTTTGAGAGTTATTGTACAAAAGGACACGCCTATCTTATAATATAAGCTAAAAACACCTCCTTATTCGGCCTTGAGCGTTTTCTTCACTATTCATAAACTATACAAAAATAGAAAAAAAATCTGCCACGCCTATCCAATAGTATCGATATATAATTTTTGGACATATTTTTAAAGATAAAAGTGTTGAGTATAAAAGATTCGGCTCAACCGAAATTATTTATATTATTAATTTTCTAATTTTCTATTCAAATATATATATGAAAAATTTGAGACCTCTAAGTAAATATAATGGTTAGTTAATGCAATCAAATGTGTCGCGTATGTTTCTGATAAGAGCGGAAGGACTTCATATTCATTTCAATAGACAAAGCTGCCACAAAGTAGATACGTGGGTTGTTGTGAAAAATATTACACACAGAGATAAGATAGCGTTTTCAAAGTAAAGAATATCAAATTATATGCAAATCAAACCAACAATAACAACAACAAAATACGTAAACATATTGTAAAAGTTTTTCAGAGAAATACAAATCGCTTACCCGGAGAGCATTTAAAAAAACTGTTATTGTCTTTAGTTTTACCACAAAACAAATTTTCACAAAAATATTTTTAATTAATTTTTAAAATTTATAACATATTTTTTTTTAAGTTTTATTTTTTAATTTTTTTTTTTTTTTTTTTTTTTTTTTCAAAAACACTTCAAGAAATTTGTTTTGAAGTTTAAAAAATTATTTATTTATATAAGAATAATTTTTCTAAAATTTTTGAAAATAAATTTTTTTTAAACATTAGTTTAATAAAATATTTAATGACAAACCCTGTAATTTTCATAAAAATATTTTATTTTTATTTTTTTTTTTCTTATTACTTTCTCTATTAAAATTTATTTATGCATTTGTTTTTTTTTTTGTTTTCTTTTTAAACAACAAAGTAACTGCGTATTTAAATTTGCTCTAAATTTGCTTTCTTTATTTAGCACTCTTCACTAGGACGTCAGGATGTAAAATGTTTATTTCGAATACACTAATAACAGACATTGGATATAAATAAGCTGATTAGAGTATACGTACGCGTATACTTCGTGTCGGAATCTTATCATTTGATTTGAAAGGTAGCTATGGAAAGGGGAAAAGCTTGCAAAAATGCCGTTCAAATGCCTTTAAAGCTTTTTCTCTTGCAAATGCTCTAAAAGCTTTCTAAACAGTAAACTGAAAAAGTTCTTTAATCTCTTATCAGTTTCGAAGCCGGCTTGCCGGAAAAGTAAGTTAATATATTCGACATTTTAAATAAGTATTCAAGTAATTTATTAAAGCAATAATTAAACTTTTTTTTTGCTATAAAAAGTATTTTGTTTTTTTTTTTAAATTTAAAAAATTCATTACTAGAACAATTTTTTTTTTTTTTTTTAAATTGTGTCTTATAAAATACTATCTATTTTCATTCGAAATTTCCTCAAATTGTATTCAAAATTTATATATAACATATACTGTTGATGATAATAAGAAACAAACACTTGAAATACTTTATTAAGGTTACGTGTGTATGTGTTTTAAATCATTGTTTTGTAGAATAAAAGATTTATTAAGAAAAATGGAAGCAAGATATATATCCATCATTAGTGACAATTTCATTTCCATTTTCCAAGCAAACCAAGCATTTCTTAACGAAAGGCTAACAACTCATTTTAAGGTTATCTCCAGGAAAGATGACATTGTTAAGAAACCAAATCACAAGTATCGATGCGCTTCTTAGAAGTTATCAATCTTATAAGTTATCAATTGATATGTAGAAGAAAGGAAATAATTAATAGTAAAAATGTAACGAAGAAGTAAGGGGTTTAGTTTATACTCCTCCTCCAGTGCTATTCTATAGCTATTCTATTCCTGAGTGGGTTTTGCAAGTCCAAGATCGTCATGCTTAAAAACCAATTTATCATGCCTCTGGCATACTAAGTCTATGTTTTTTTCCTTTTCTTTTTCTTTTTCTTTCTTTTTGCACTGATCGGCTCAGTTGCATTAATTTCTCCCAGGTTGATTTGATTTCGTTGAACTAAATCTGATTTCCTTCGGCGAAAGAGCTATGTATATCCAGTTTTAATCACTAATCACTCGCCTGGCTTTCATTTTGCTTTATGCGCCTCGTATAGGCCAAGTACGTCAAGTAGGCCAAGACCCGAGCACGATAATGAAAAAACCTACAGATGAATGTGCAAAAAATAAAAACGAATTCTAAAACATGATAAAACATGTCTAGTTACAAAATTATTTTTTTTTTTTATATCTGCCACCGATAAACCTTGCTTGTATTGAAATCTATAAAAAAAATTTTAGAAAAATTGAAGTAAAAAAAAAAAAAAAATTTTGTTTTTTATAAAACAAATAAAAATGTGAAGCGAAATAAAAATAACAATCGCATTAAATATAACCAATTACCTTTTCTTTTAATATATATTTTTAATATATATTTTTTAATATATATTTTTTTTATATATTTTTTATTTTTTTAAATTTTATATAATAAATTTTTATATTTGAAATTTTTTATATTTTAAAAATATATGAATAATACTTTTTCTGACATATACTTGAGAATCTAGTATCAATTGATTCACCTTAAGCAACGCCATACAAAAGAGGTTCATTTTCTATTATTATTGTTTTTTTTTTTTTTTTTCGATTCATCCCTTCTTATATACAAGACCTATTGCTTATGATTTTGAGCGACAGTAACAAGTTAAACAACTTTGCATAAGGTTGCATAAGTTATATATAAATAATTTAATTTATATTATGATGAAGAAAATATCCCATCGAGAGTCAACATAGATTCTTCTTTGACTCTCTTTAAATAACTAACCATAACCAATAATGATAAAGCAATGTACAGTAAAGCATCCCAAGATGTTTTTGAATTGACAATAATGTAGAAAAATGTTTGCAATAGAGGGCTGACACAGAAAATGAAAACAAGTATCATCCATTAAATGCAAATGAAGACACAATGATGAGATATTGAATATTTTCAAATTGAAGAGATAGAAATCTTTAAGATTTCCAATCAATATGTAAGTAAGTAAGTAAGTAACTGAGGAGAATGAATTGAAATATTTTTTATACATTTTAGTTTTATCAATTTTCTAAACATTCCAGAGAGATACAGTTTTTGAGGAAATTTATTTGATTGTTTTCAAATGTGATCTGTAAATATAATTTAAGGTTTTACAGCAATTTTCAGTTCTTGTTACAATTTTTGAATTGAATTGAATTGAATTTCTGAATGTTGCAATAAAAAAAAAAAAAGAAAAAGAAAAACACCCAGATGGACGAAAGCAAATTAATTTAAAATCAACTCCTTGAAGAGGAAACTAAACTTCTTGTCTGTATATTCACAGAAGATTAGAAGAAAATCATATATGCTTTTTTTTCGTATCAACTCTTTAGAATCTAGTTACCGTTATTTTATTTTTTTATTTTTTTTTTTTAATTTAAAATTTCACAAGATACCGAGATGAACTTTATCGTTTGTTCAAAGTATATCTCTGCGTGCTACTCAATGCTCGATCTTTGGATAGTAACTATAAAAACTTTGATTTCTAAAACCGGCTTTGACTTCTATCATAAAATATTGAATTCCTTTATTGCTTTAATGCTAAGTTATTGATTTTTTTTTTTTTAATTTCTAAGCCCTGAATCAATTTAGCAAATTTTTAAAGTAAATTTAACAAAACATAATAAACAGAAATTTCAAATCAAGTTCGTTCTTTGAGACAAAATTTCTGCTTTAAGAATGATTTGATTTAAAAACAATTACGGACAGATACCCGGCTACACAATATTACTGACTTGTCGTCGACAACTTTCTTATTCAATGTATTAGAATAGACATAATAATAGAATTAGAAAGCGAAGGAAGGAAGGAAGTTTCATCACATTTTACCATTGAAAAGAAAAAATGTAGTAAATATTTTGATTTGTTTAATAAATATTTTAAAACTTTTATTCATTTAAATTATTCAGAAATAAACTTAAAATTTATAATTATAAAATATATATATATATATATATATTTCATCAGATTTCTTTTTATGTTAACATTGTGTATATAACGAAGGCACTCTTCTCTTATTTGGGTTTTAGTATAAAAATAAATTAAAAATATAGAAATTTTGTAGGAAAACAAAAATACTAAAAAGATTTTCATTAAGAATATAAAGATTTTATTTATCAAGACAAAGCCGTAAAACAAAAAAAAACTTAATTTAAAAGCACTATAAAATTATTAAAAAAACCAAAAAAACTTAATTTAAAAGCACTATAAAATTATTTAAAAAAACCAAAAAAACTTAATTTAAAAGCACTACAAAATTGTATTAAAAAAAAAATCAAATGACATTATTTTAATGCTTAACAGTAAATGAAACAAACCAAACAAAAAATTATCAAAAAAAAAAAAAAAAAAAAAAAAAAAAAAAAAAAAAAAAAAACATACATAGCGATTATTTATGATTGGTTTCCGTGCGATGTGAATAATTAAAAATAAACAAAAAAAACACAAAATGGTCACACACAACAAATAACCAAAGATTTGACTTAGAAGTAATAGAGAAAAAGTAATATCAATTTAAATAATAAAAATACTGGAAATTAATCTTTTTTTTCCTTTTTTTTCTTTCTTTTTTTTTGGTTTTGTTTTTGTTTTTCTCTTGAATTTTCATAAACGCAACGTACAACGCGCCTGTGTTTTACAAATTTCTTAACACTGTAACACTTAACATAAATAAATTGTAAAAAAATATTACATCTTAAATCAAAGCTTAAATTCTATTTATTATTATAAGACCAGGAGAAGATTAATTGCTCTTTATTTTATCTCTTTTAAACGTTTATAAAGGCTGTTGTTTTGTTGGCACTTTTGGCCAATCAAATGATTTGACTGATGTGGCCGATGAAGGTGTCATTTGATGATTATGATGATGATGATGCTGATGATGATGACCCAATAGTGCTGTAGATGTTGCGTAAGGCATTAAACTGTGATCAAAGGCTTTATTTGAAGTTCTTGTCAAACCCAAGCTATTCAATTTTGGAGATATAGGCCGCGTGGAACTAACAGTAGCACAGTTTATTGCTGGGACTTGAGAGCGTCTACTTTTGCAATTAATAAGCCAAAAAAAAAAAAAAAAAATTTTGAAAGAACTTAAAAAAAATATAAGTGTAGTAGTTTCTAAGATTTTTTTTTTTTTTTTTTTTTTTTTTTTTTTTGTTTAATTGATTCAAAAACACGTTGAAAAGTAGTTATATTCATCCTTAGACGAATCATGAATATCCACCACCTCACGCTTCTACTACTTAATTGAGAGCATGCTACTCGGACAATCGTGTCAATATTTCAGCGCAGAACCTTTAATTATTAATTTAAACTATTATATCATAATTGGATTATTACCTATTAAACTGTACAAGTTCTTTGTTTAATTCTATTTTTATAATTTGTTTTAGTGAATTTAGTGAATCTTGGTGAATATAAAAGGCATAAAAGAGAAAAATTATATTCAGCTTGAATTATATGTTCTGCACATATTCACCAATATTATTTTATATGTTTTTTTTTTTTTCTTTAATTCACGAAAAGTATAAGCTTCACGTCTCAATTTAGTAAACAGGTACACTCTACCATCTAAATGGTTGGAAGCACATTTGTTTTTTAAGAAAACAAAACATGAACGAGTATATCCATTAAAAAATAACAATAAATAAAATGAAGTGTTACAATCTTTTACAAAAACAAAACGATTATCATCGTATCTTCATCACATTCCAAAAAATTCTTTGATTTTGACGATATACGAGTTTGATGTTTTCTTTTATGGAATCTTATGGTTTTATTGAAAATTTTTGTGATTTAAACTTTTTCGATCCTATTTAATCTAACAGCACTTGAGCATTGATGTACGAAGTTATATTTTCGAAAGATTTCGACTGCTATTTTGACCGTATTGTTTCTCCACAAAAAACCCAAAACCCCAACAAATAACACTCGAACAGCGAAGCATCATTTGTATTCGATGTGTGAAGAAGGATACAAAGAACGTAAAATTACAAAAAAATTCAAATTTTCTTGTAAACGTGTTCACTAGACTCTTGCTAGAAAATAAGAAACTAGGAAAACTTTAAATAAAAAAATATCTGGTAAATCCAAGTACGCATAACACAACAACGGAATAGTTTCTGATGAGTTTGCTCTAAATTGAAACGGCGCTTAACTGTAACACAAATTACGCGAGAAACTTCCATTTTAGTTTTGAACTGTTAAAAGACTTCTGTCTAATGTCTGCGAGTCTAAGATGATATGTTGCAGCTAAAAAAAAAAAACCCCAAATTAACTATTCGACATAAGAAAAATAGACTAAAATGGGCAAGCACCCGTAAAAACTGTACAATAGACCAATGGGAAAGTGTCCTTTGGAGTGACGACTCCAAGGGGTCACAATTTTCCTATCCAGTAGACATGTGTTTGAAAACCGATTAAAAGAAGAGAGGACTTCGGAACCATGTACACAATACCTACTACTAAACATGGTCGTGGTAATGTCATGATTTGGGGTTGCTTTGTGAACAGTAAAGCCGGAAACCTTATGAGGATAATCCAGAAACTAAAGAAGAAATTCTATTTGAAAATACTTAAGAATTTCACCATACCCAGTAGATTGAATCTAATTAGTTTTGAATACATTTCTCAACAGGATAATCATCCTAAGCATTCGTCTAAATTCTGCCAGAATTTATAAAAAAAAACTTAAAAAATCATGCAATGGCCGTCTCAATAACTTGATCTTTCTCTCCCGCTAAAACTTGTTTGGGATAAACTCAATAAAAGAGTGAAAAATCTCTCTTCTACGAACTCGTAAATATTATCGTAACTATTAGAGTACTAATAAAACGAGTTGAATGAAGATTTTAAGGATTTTAAGAAATAAATATTAATAAAATGCCTAAAATATGCAAGAAGATAACAAAAGGAAAAGGTTTGATTAAAGCTTTGATGAAGCGCGAATATAATTTTATCTTTATCTTTTATCTTCATATTGTATTTTAAATTTTTAGTTTACCTAAATTAGTTTTTTTTTTAATTTTTAATTTCATACAAATTAATTTAGATGGTTTTGTTTTATTTTATTTAATATATATTAGGTGGGCTGAAAAGTTCGTAGGCTAACACATACATGACGCTACTAGTATTAAATTCATATGATTTTTAGCCAGCCCTAACCTTCAAAAAATACGTGTATAAATTTGACAGCTGTTGCACTATTAGTATGTCAGTTATAGCAACGCTTTGGAGTCGATTCATTACGTGCAGTCCACTCGGCTAACTGTCGATTGGACTCCGGTGTGAAATGATGTAGCCATGTTTCATCCATTGTCACATATCGACGCAAACATTCGGGTTTATTACGATTCATCAGCACCGAACACTGCTTAAAATCATCAATTCGTTGTTGTTTTTGGTCGATTGTGAGCTCGTGCGGCACTCACTTTGAACAGAGCTTTCGCATAATCAAATATTTAGTCACGATATGTTCAACAGGTTCTTTTGATATCTTTAGAGTCTCATCTATCTCAATCAACTTCACTTTACGGTTATCCGAAATTATTTTATGGGCTTTTTTTTGATGTTTTCGTCGGTAACAGCCTCTTTGAGGCGTTCACTGCGTGCATCGTCCTCGGTGCTCATTTCGCCTCGTTTAAATTTAGCAAACCACTTCTCTACGTTTGATTTTCCTGATGCAAAGTCTGAATAATGTTTATCAAGACCAAGCCTTAGCTTCAATAGTATTTTGTTCACCAAAAAGCAATGCTTTTTTAATATACGAAATTTCTTTTTATCCTTTTTTTGAAACTAACAAAAGTCGCTTCACTAAAAATGCTATAACTCACATACTAATAGTGCAACCGTTCTCAAATTTATACACGTGTCTTTTGAAGGTTAGGGATAACTAAAAATCATATGAATTTAATACCAATAGCACCATCGATTTATCAGCCTACGACCTTTTCAACCCATCTGTTTTATTGTAAAAGACACAGAGATATAAATCACAGATCACCACTTGTCGTGAGAAACTAAAGTAATGCCTAATATAAGTGCAAAATTCAATATAATTCCATTCATATTTAGTTAGTTAATTAATTAAGCCGACATTGATCTACGAAATTTTGTACTTAAGATCTCACATTTAAGCTGTTTATATATACATATTTTTTTAAATTTTAATTGGAAAACATTGTGTCAAGACAACAGTGGATATACAAGAATTTTCTTATTTAAAAATTCAGTTCTTCGTCGAATTTGGAGTTCGAGGGTTCACGCATTACAGAACGGGACATATTTATACCAGAGCCTTCTGCTGATGGTGGTGAATATAGAAATTGAAGTGCTTTAAAGTGTTTTTTTGTTAATTTAACTACTATTTGCTGGTGATTATTAGCTTTTTTCTCTAAGCTTTATTTTTCATATATACTAACATTATTCCTTTTTAGCACTTTTGCTCGAGTTTTTCAGTTTTACATGTAAATTTACAGTCACCAGTGGATTACTAGCCTTTGAAGAGCTTAAAATTTTTATATCATCAACAAAAAAAAAAAAACAAATTATTTAAAAAGAAAAGGAAATAATTCGAAAATATTTCAAAAGATAATTTTGAATCTTTCACTAGACAAAAAAAAAAAATTAGAAAAATTTAAGGTTATGTTTTCTTGGTGGTTTCGAAAATTATATTAAAAAAAAAAAAGAAAGAGAAGAATAATAAAGGTTGCCCTACAAATGTAAATCGAAACATTTTCTGTTTTCAAGTCATAACTTAAAATTATCTCATTAAAACTGAAATTTTACTAAAATCCAAAAGTTTTAAATTATGGGCCGTAAAAAACTGAAATTTTACTAAAAGTAGACAGATTTCATAATAATCAAAAAAAAAAAATATCAGTCCAAAGAGTTTTATAAAACTCTTTATCTAAAACTTACCTTTGTTGAGTTATGGTAAAAACCGATTTAGATACGATACGTTTGCCATTTTGCCATACGCGTCCAATATATTTCATGCGTTGAATTGATATAATAGCCAAAGCCACTATCCTGAGAAAACATTAAAACAAATTAATAAATTAAATTACGAATTGATTTCATTAAATTAATTTAATATTTACTTAAATAATTTCTTTTTATTTTTCTGATTTTCTCCTAATAAATGTTGTCCATTACATGCCGCCAAAGCACGCTGTTCGCTATCTATATAGCTTTGCAAAGAAATCTTCAAGTAACGCTTTTGATACACTAAAGCTTTACGATGTGATTCAACTCTAAGATAACGACCAAATAAATGATTGCAACGCTCCTCCAGGTCATTTACATTGGCTGTATTGTTAACTTGTGATTCCAATTCATCACATTTACGTTGCAATTGTCTGCGTTCTTCCACTAAATAATGAACAGTCTCAGCCATTTGTTTGTTCTCTCGAGTATTTTCCGCCAATAAAGCATTAATTTCTTTCATTTTTTGTAGAAATTGCTCAGGCACAGCTTGTGAGCCATCATGATTCGCCAAATTGGCGTCAGCGTTAGCTAATGCTTCGGTTAACTTAGCTTCACGTTGTGCTGAACGCTCAATATCATAACGCAGTTGACAAATCGTGTTTTTCAGTTTTTCTCTCTCGCTTTCAATTGTCTGCAATTGAGTTTTCAGTTCTTGTAAATCAACCATAAGCTGTGCACTTTCTTTAAGTTGTCGCTCTTTGCGTGCTCGACGTCTTGTTTCAGCTTCTTGCAAACTAGCTATACGACCTTCTAAACTTTCAATTTCTTGCGTTTGCAATGTAAGTCTTTCTTGGAAATGTTCAATTTCTAATTCAGCATTTTCCTTATCCCGAGCTACCTTCTCCATTTCATGTTTCAATTTCTCACAATAATCAGTACGCTCTTGCAGTTCTTTTTCAAAGCGTAAGCGTTCGCGTTCATTACTTTTTTGCAAATCTGCAGTCCGTTCACGTTCACGTTCATTTTGTGCTGTCAATAATTTAATTTCGCTACGCAATCGTTCAGCCAACTCGGATTCAAAATCAGATAAGGATCGTGGTGACTTACGTGGAGATTCATTAGGCGATTTTAAAAGTGACGAATTACGTCTACTCTCTGTGCGCTTCAATGCACATAATTGTGTTTGAATAGATTCACAACGTTGTTTTTCAATATCCAATTGTTTATGAAGTTCGTCTTCTTGTACAAGCACTTCTTCTAAACGTTTTCGCAGCGATTCAATAATCATTACATCTTGTTCTTGTATATCTTGTGAGTGTTGTTTCTCTTGCAGCAGCTCTTTGTGGATTTTTTCACTCAACTCTTGTTCTACAGCAATTTGAGCCTTTAGCACCGCCAATTGATTAAGCAAATCCCTTTCACCCGCAAAATTCTCATCATCTGTAGTACCAGGGGCATCAACTAAAACGGGCTTATCCGTATGACTTCGATCAAGATTATTTTCTTCCTCACTTTCGATGGCTTTCAATATATTTGAGTCTAATTGCGCAGAATAATTCAATTCTTTTTCAACTTGTTGAGCTATCTCATCCACTGAAAATTGTTTAGAACTGTTATCACTACTTTGTTGCTTTAATTTTTCTACTTCACGTTCTAAAGATGTAACTTGTTTTTGCATTTCATTCGCATTCTCTTCAGTCATGGATAGTTTAGTACTTAATGCAAGTAAACGCTCATCTTTGGTTTTTATTTCTCGGTTAAGTCCTTCGATCTCATGTTTACGATTCTCATTATCATGGACTAGATATTTACATTTTTCGTGAGCTTCCTCCAGACATTGCAGCTCTTTACGTAAAATATCTCTCTCCTTAACTTCACGTTCAGTATTCTCAAGTATTTGATGTTCCATTTCTTTTATACGTTTTAAATAATTTTCCTCACTTTCTTCATAGTTTCGGAGATTTTTTTCGTTTTTACTCAGCAATTCGATTTTCTCGTTTCTAAGTTTATCCTGCTCTTTCAAAACTTGTTCAATTTCTAATGATTTTTCAGAGACTTGCCGACGTAACTCAAATAACTCTTTCTGGCAAGTAGTTAATTCATCTTGCAATGCATTGAAACGTAGTTGAGTAGATATTAAGACGTCTTCATTTTTTTCTTTCTCCTGTTTAAGAAGTTCCTTCTCGCTTTTTAATAAATTCACATTTTCTTTGAAAGTATTCACCTCCTTTTTCAAATTTTCTATGAGTTCCTGATCTTTTGCCTTAGATTCTGGAGTTTGTAAAGGGGTCTTTAATTTCGTCTCCTCAGTGACGGCCGAAAAATTAATTTGTCTCGGTACTAGCACGGGTGTACTAGTGACGTCAGATTTGACAGAACCCGTTATAACATTAGGATCCTGAAAATAATGAGGATGATCAAAGGTGTTGGCTTGTTGCGAAATGTTGAAACCGGAAAAATTTTCACCACGTCTATATGTTAAATTAGGTATTACAGCTTTAGATGAATCGATTCCTTGATGTAACAAGCCAACGCTGCCCTCGGGTACCAAAAGAGGAGGGCTAATATTTTGGGCGGCAGCTCTTCTCACCACATCTGGTTCATCAAATTCACTTATCGACACTATATCGCTTAGGGTGCGTGCACTTAATTTCGCTCCGGTTTCTTCAACTTTGACACCACACGCTTTTGCCGCACCCACCGAAGATGTCTGATTCGTTTCCAATACTGATTGCAATTCATTTTCCTTGCTTTCTAGTTGCTCTCTTAAATGATCGATCTCATCGTTCTTGTCGGCCAACATGGTCTCCATTAAATCAGGCAAAGCTAATTTATTAATCATTTCATTTTTTATTTTCTCCTTAAGCTTTTGATTTTCTGTCTGTTTTTGTTTCAAATCAGTCTCCAAACGTTCAATGATGCTACGATCTGGTTGATGCTCTACGGCCAATTCAGCCTCCAAGCGATCTATAGCCAATTTACTCTTTTCTAATTGTTGTTTTAAAACCGCTATTTGTTTGTCCCTCACATCAAGTGTCTCCCTAAGATTTTGAACTTCAGTTTGAAGATCATGTATACGGATATTAAGATCAGAAGTATTTGCACGTTGTAACTCTTCAGCTCGCTGGCGTTGCTCTTCAAGACGATTTTGCAAAGCCGAAATACGTTGTGTCTGCTCGGACATGCGCTCTTGTAGTGACTCCCGTTCGTGCTGAAGTTCCTATATGGAAAATTTAAAATACAAAAAAAAAAACAACGATGAAATTCTGAGTGAATAAAATCTTCAAGTACCTTCAAGACTTTTGTCCAAGACAAATCTTGTCAGTCTGTCCATCAATTAAAATGAATATTATGTTCTCAAAATCATATTTGAAACAATATAATCGGTTTGAAATGTGTTCCCTTTTTCTGAAATTCTATCTTATCTTAATTTAGGGGAATAAAAAATTTACCCATAGATTTATTTTAGTAGAAATAATTTAATTAGAAATTGAACTCATAGTTCTATTCATATGAGAAACTTTCTAATACCCTGCCCTAAGCAATTGTATATATCGATATTAATATAGACCATGCGCCCTATTTGTTGTACGCAAAAAAAAAAAAAGATGAGTGCTGCAAGATCGCATCGGGTTGTCGTCAATCTGTTTTTTTTTTTTTTTTTATTTTATTTCCAATTTTAAAAAGCCATCGAAAGCCAAAGTTTATATTAAAAAATTTCAGATTACTTTCGATACATATTAAATAGTCTGAAAAATCTAGATTCTAATAATAGATGTTGCTTAAATAGGTCCAAATCTCAATGTATATAGACAAGATTTAATATAAACCCATAGGAAACTTATATGCATTTTGTGACAGTTATTCTCAAATCAATGTGGACTAATTGTGGACTTATTGATTAAACAGAACAATTTTTATTCTTATTGTGGGCAATCCAGACTTATTTTCAAAACAAATCTTTGTTTACCAACTAAAACTCTTGTTTGCTAAGTTGAAGCAATCTATGTCGACTTTTGCTACTTTGAACGTCCCAACCGATAAGATAAAAAAATTGGACAAGTAAACGCAAGGATATAAAAATATACAAGTAGGCCTAGGTTAACCGAATGAGAATTTTTTGCCGACCAAGACTGTATATAAACAGAAATAAAAATATGCAAGTGGGCTTAGGGAAATCGAATAAGTACGATATGCCGGCCAAGACTCTATATATACGGACCTAGAAATAAACATAGAGAATTTTATGCCTGTACGTATGTATGTATATGTATGTATCTACGTATGTATGCATATGTATGTATGTGTATGTATGCATATATATGTATGTATATGTATGTATATGTATGTATATGTATGTATGTATATGTATGTATGTATGGGTATGTATGTATGTATGTATGTATGTATGTATGTATGTATGTATGTATGTATGGGTATGTATGTATGTATGTATGTATGTATGTATGTATGTATGTATGTATGTATGNTATGTATGTATGTATGTATGTATGTATGTATGTATGTATGTATGTATGTATGTATGTATGTATGTATGTATGTATGGATGGATGGATGGATGGATGGATGGATGGATGGATGGATGGATGGATGGATGAATGGATGAATGGATGAATGGATGGATGGATGGATGGATGGATGGATGGATGGATGGATGGATGGATGGATGGATGGATGGATGGATGTATGTATGTATGTATCTATGTTTGTATCTATGTACGTATATGTATGTATGTATATGTATATATGTATATGTACATATGTATATGTGTATTTGTATATGTATATATGTATTTTCTCAGGCGCTTGCTTCTAAGTATAAGGAACGACATATCTTGAATATCCCACATATTTCGTAGACGTAATAAACAAGTGATGCTATATGAGAAGATAACCCACTATAAACGCTTTCTCGTTTTAACTGACGTCATCTTCTTCTTCGCGTCTATTGCAGTCTCTGCGGATGTTAATGTTTAATTAAAACAATGAATTAAATTTATTTCATCATATCATACCATACATATGCATCTTATGGGAACTTTTTATTTAAATGAAGTGGAAAAGTTCAACTACCCTATGTTTCTATTAAACAACAGCTGTATAACGCAAATATTTTTCATTTTTTTTTCTTATTTTCAACTTTTTTTCTACAAGTGATGCTAGAAGCATTTAACACAAAAGTTCGTTTCGTAACACAAGGCGCATAAATCGTTTTTCGAGGTTTAACGTTAGTCGCTATGCTTGCTATGGAGCTAAACTATATCCAATCAAATGGATTACGGATTAAAGAGCAAACTTGAACAACAGCAGTGAGAATGATACCGATTATAAGATTAAAAAGAAAAAAAAGCAAAAACAAAGCTCAGTTTTAATTAAGAAGAAACACTTTCGATTTAAATGGAAATGGTATAAAGATCACAGCAAGGGTGCGTCATACTTTTACATTGACAATGAAATCCATGAGCTCTTCAATATTAAATGTCCAATAAAAAAAAAAAGAAAAAAAAACAAACAAACAGTAGTGAAAGAATAAAACGTTTTGCCTACACTTGGAGCAGTGCATCCAATGAAAAAATTCATAAAGTGTTTTGTTTAACTGCGATAAACACATGGCGACTGATACAGTAGTTGTAGCTGTATACAAACGCTTAGATAGAAGAATGAGAGTTTATAAAGAACAAGAAAGAAACCCCAAATGGATGAATGTCATGAACCCTGTGGAGTACTTTTTTCTGTTTTTTTTTTTTTTTTTTTTTTTTTAAGTGGAAAACAGAACGTAATATAAACATAGATTTATTTTATTCAATTACTTGAAATAATGCAAAATTGCTGGGAAAGACGAAGGGAATATTAAAAAATTTGTATCTTTTTTTTTTGTTTTTTTTTTTTATTATTATTATTATTATTAAATCACTTAAGGTTTAATAACAAGTACTTGAAGGAACTTTGACCACAACAAAAGCAAATTCTTTTGTAGTCGATTAAAAGCAAAGGAAAGAAGATATAAATGCTTCTTACGCGGCAGTGTAAACATCAATTACGACCACTTGTGCACGCGCCTGACTATATAAAGGAATTCAGCAATTTAAACATCAACAAATTCTCGTCGGCATTGCTTTATTTTTTATCCCTTTGCGCTAAATTATAGGGTAGAGCTAACAATTGATATAATGTTTGTTGAGCATATTTTTGGCTATAGCTGTCTGTACGTGCATTCTAAATGTGTTAAAGCCGGAAGAACATTATAGTCAGTTTTACATATTTGCGCATTTGTTTTTTTTTTTTTCTCTATACGCAGACATGAGCTACATTTTCTTTTTTGATTTTGTTTTTTTTTTTTCATCCCGTTATGATATTTTTGTAGAACATCTATTTTTGTAATGAGTACGAAATATTTAACCCAATTTTAATATTATTTTGAATAAATATTCAAACTGCCAAGCATATTACGCAATAGGCTCTCAAAGCGAAAGAAAGCGAAAACTGTGGACGTCATTTTTTTCATATATAAAGAAAGAAAGCTTATATTTTCAGATCATTAGACCGTTATGGATTTTTTCTTCTATATGATAAAATGTTTTTTTTTTTTTTTTTTTTTTTTTTGTTTTTTTTTTTAAGTATCTATAACCGTATGTTTGAGCATAAATTACTTTTACTTATAGACCGAAGACAAATCATAGTTGTTTTAAACTAAAACAGTTAGTACAGGTACTTCCAATAAATAAAAAACAGGTGACTTTTTTTGAAGATGCTTGAATCCATATTTATCTCGCTTAGGCATCACCTACGAACGAATTTCGACGAATGTCGTTCAGTCACTTCTAGTATCATAACTAAATTAAAGCTTTAAACAATTTCCATCAAGATTTATTTTCTAAATAATTACGACATAACCTCAATTTTAAGTAATTCATTGCTTTTTAATATTTACGGGTCCGTGCAAAAATTTCCATGAAGAAACTTACTATAGATATTGATTACTGGAGACACTTTCAATAACAATTTCATAATTTTGAGCGTATGAAGCTGTACACAGTCGATATTACGATATTTTGTTAACACTAATATATTCTCTGGATATAAGCTATCATGAGCAACTTTTCATTTATCGCCCTTTCCCCTTATCTGGACTCATTCCTTTTATTGAAAACTTTGAACCACTTTGGAAAATATTTCAATTAAATTTCATATCGATAACTTTATGGCAACTCTAAAGGAGATCTATGCGGAATTATTTGAATTTCTTTATAACGAACTGATCGTAACTTGCTTCTGAAACTTCTTTGTGTTAATGTTGTAAATATTTTCGCAAACAAATAAAATAAAATAAATAAAATCCAATACCCGATTATAACGGGTGGAATTGGTCGATCCTTTCCAAACTTTCATACTAGAGGATCCTTTCCATACTTTCATACTAGAGGATCCTTTTTTTTTTTCTTAAAAGCAGAGGTATTCTTAGTTTACACTGGCATGGATTTCCAACGATTTGGTCTATTTACGGTACCAAACCGTGCGTAAAAACTTCCAATAGTTTTGTGAAATCCGACATCTTGATTTTTGGGGCCAAACAAGCCAACAGACGGACAAATAGACAGATGGACATGCTTAAATCGATTCTAAATTTAATGCTGATCAACAACATATATTTACTTTTTGGGGTTTACGGAAGCTTGATCTCATTTTGCGTTGTACTGTATTCGCGTCCTTTGACCGAGTTAATCCATTTTTGATACCAACTTGCGTGCAGAAATTTCCAATATTTCTATCAAATTTAAAGCAGCGACCAGGAGAACGTTTACTACAAACATTATATAGACGGGCAAATGGACATACTTAAATCAATTCCACATTTGTTGCTAATCAAAAATATATACTTTATAGGGTTTCTGAAGTTTCCTACTGGGTATTGCAAACAAGTTGACAAAATTATTATTCCATCATCCTGTGGCGGTGGGTATAAGAGCGCGCTCTCTTATTAAAATAGTCTACACTTTAAAAAGTAGTATTTATCGTTATACGCAGCGTAGCAAGCAGCTTTCATTTGAAAACTTTCCATCCAATCAATATCAAAGCTACTAAACTATATGTTTACTTTGCCTCTTATTCTGCGTTCCAATTGGTGACAATAGTAAAAAAATTGGAGGATAAAATTTAAATGGGATCATAAGAGTTTCGAAAATGAAGATTTCAATGGTCAACCAACTTAAATCATTACGCTAAAAATGATGGAAAATAAAGTAAAATAATAAAAATTGTCGAAAAAATTGAATGAATTTGAATGACAATAACTAATGAAGGAAATGATAAATATTTGAAACTGATTGAGAAAATTTCATTATAAGGAGAAGTACACAATACATGTGTTGCGTTTGCTAATAATGAAACAGAAACTGGAAATTTCAATCGAGGGTGGTCTAGTGGTATTCTCATTCCTACATACAGCAATGCTTGTTTCATTGAAACATGGGTAAATGGGTGGATTAAGTATACATTGTTTATAGATTTGCGTTTTAAGATATACTTTCCTTATCCTCTTTCAAAACATTCATAGCTTTAAACAGATTACTCTAATTAATTTTACTTCATCATCGCATTTATAGTTTTTTTATCTGATATCTTAATAAAGTATTTAAAGATTTTTAAAACATATTTGTGTGTGTGTGTGTGTGTGTAAAGAAAACAACTCGTTATCTGCCAAAGCGTGTAAGATGAAACAAAACATATGTATGTATGTGTATGTATATACATATATATATTTATATATATGTGTGTATACACAAAACCACAACAAGTGTATATACCACACATATGTATGTATGTAAAGAAATGAAATAATCGCGAACAAAATTACCATACAAAGTATTGTTTTTATCATCCAAACAGATACATATAGTGTTTCGAGGATTTCTCTCAATCAACATATTAGGATGTTTTTTTTTTTCTATACAATCGCATTGATTTGTTTACTAGATACATTCCTAATAATGTTAATTTTGCATATTTTTTTTTTGTTGTTGGCATTTTAAAAAGTAGCGGCTTTAAAAATTTTCTGCAAATTATTTGAATAATTTTTTTTTCTTTTAATAATTTTTTTTTTTAATAATTTTTTTTTTTAATAATTTTTTTTTATTTTAATAATTTTTACAAAATTAATTTAAATAATTTTCTGTACATATCTCTTAACGTAGTTTGTAAAAAAAAAAAAAAAAAAAAAAAAAAAAAAAAAATTTATCAAAATGAAATTAGACGCCTTGAAGCACTTACTTAATTAATTATCACTTTCTGTAGTCGTACAATGCCGATAGAAATCCCAAAAAATCTCCATTAAAACACGACATAAAGGAAATTTTTGTCAGTAAGAATGTACAGATTATTAATGGGCTAAAGTTGCCCAAGTGCCTTTTTGTCACTAAATTTTTCCATAAGTAAAACAATTCATAAAGTTCGTTAAAAAAAAGGAATATCATGGTCTTTTTAACAAATGATTTTTTGCAATCGAGTTTTATATGAACGGTTTGGTTTGTCTCATATGCATGTAGAATAAAAAAATTCTGGTTTATATCTAAATAAAACCATAGCTCAGAGCTTATATACATTATATGCATATAAAATTTTATAAATTCTTATAAAAATTTTCGAAATTTTTTTTATGGTTTAAATGTATGATATTAATAAAAAAAAAAATAAAAAGTTTGAAGGCACCTAAATTCAAATGGAATCCTTATTAAGATAAATGTATATGAAAATCCCGATTTAAAGAGTATTTCACATGAGACATATATATTAAGTCACATAGAAATTTCGTTGTGTAAAAGATCAAGAATACAAGGGTCAAGAATTTCGAACAAATAAAGCAAAAAAAAATCCATACTAATTTTACAAAGTTTCAGTTCGCGAATAACTTCTATCAAAATTTCATGTCATTTCGTTTATTGGTTTACGAATTACATTGGGTTTAGTGACACTATTTATATTATTTTCAAAATAATAAAACAATCGGGCATTCGTGTATTCATTTCATTTTCTTTCTTTTTTTTGAAACGAGATCGTGCGTACACATTGATGATGCCGAACGTAATGAACGCCCAAAAGAAGTAATTATACTACGCACTACAAAAAGAAATTGTGACATCCGAAAATTATCAAAAGGTGATGTGTATTAATTTTTTCGTTTACATGAAAATTTTGAGAATCAGAAAACTGTTTTTAACGGCAAAATTTGCATGAATTTAAGTTTAAATTGCTCTATACAACGTATTCTGCAGATTTAGCTTTTCAAGCGAGGATTGTCCCTTCGCACGATTGAAAAGTATACACTCTAGAGAATTAGACTTAAATGAAATGAGAAGGAGATGCTTACTGAGAAAACTTAAGTATATATTGAGAATTTCGAAAAACCGGTCTATAATATTAGAAAATCGAGATAATAGAGAGTATTGTCCCTTGATAAATTTGAAAGGTGTACGCTTCAGAGAAGTAGATTTAAATCAAATGAGGAGAAGGTGATTACGGAAACTGTAACTTATGTTAAGAGCTCCGAAAAATCGGTCTATAATCTTAAAAAGTCGGAACGGTAGAGAATATTGTCCCTTCACAAATTTCAAAGTTATACACTCCAGAGAACTAAATTTAAATCAAATGGGGAGAAGGTGATTACGGAAACTGCAAGTTATGTTAAGAGCTCTGAAAAATCGGTCTATAATGTTAAAAAGTCGAGATACTAGAGAGTATTGCCGCTTCACAAATTTCAAAGTTATACACTCCAGAGAATTACATTTAAATGAAATGGGAAAGAAGTGATTACGGAAAAGAGCTCCAACAAATTGGTCTATAATATTAGAAAGTCGGAACGATAGAAAAGCTGTTAGACTGATTGTGTTTCGTTCTTGAAGGTTTTATCTTAGTCTCAAACTTTGATGACCGATGTATTAGACTAATAGGGTTTAATGAATTTTAGCTAATTTAATGCGACAAATATTTTTTACAAACTGTTGAGCTATATATATGCTACTTAAATTATTCATTCAGGTACTAAGTGCAAAGACTATGAATAGAATTAAGGACATAAATAAAAAGTTTAAGAATCTCTTGCTATTTAAGAATATATATATATGTTATGGGATAACTGAAGCATATTTCTAGATATGACAGGACCTGACTTGATGACAAAATCACTTTATATCTATTCTTTGAAGTGCAAAGTTTATGAATTAATGAATAATATAAATATTATTTCGTTTAGCCGTTAGTGATATGGAAAAGGACCGTTAAAAAATTTTATAAGATTTGTATTATCTCTGCAAAGTCTTTACACAATTTTTAATTGCCAACTTAACAAGAGCTTAATAGAGCTCGTTTGAAATATGAAGACACAAAAATTATGTACAATCCGTCAAATGATTTGAAATACAAAAAAGAAATTTATTTCAAATGTTTAATAAAGAAATTTTTGAAAAATATTCTTTGATTTATTTTTCTAATTACAACGCATATGAAAAATAATGTTTAATTAAAAAAAGAGAGAATTTTACTTTTCTTTATCAATTCTTTTTTAATGCATAACAACAATAAATTAACAACAAAAAAGCAAATTATAAAAAATTCTTTTCACTTTCACTTTTTTTTTGATAATGTTTTGGCAAACATTTCAAAAAAAAAAAAATAAAAAACAAAAAAAAAGCGCAAATGTTTATATATTCAATAATAAACAATAAAGTTGATTATGGAAAACTTACCCTAAACGGACTCATTTTAAAAGTTACATGTTTTTGTAACATTTATAAATTAGAAAACATTTTTTAAAAAGAAAAAAAAAAAATTAATTTTCACATCTTTAATAAAAGAAAAACCACTGAAGACTTTAGAGTTCTTTTCATTTATGAAAAGAGAATTAATTCAATTGAATGTTCTGCGCACAAAGACTCACAATTGACTAACGTCAGAAGTATTTAATAAATGAAATAAATGAAGGGGGATGTAATGATGCTGGCTGATATAGTAAAGAGAAAGAGAGAATAAACAATAGCTATAACAGTAATAACGAACGCTTTGTAATTAAATGATCTCTTGAAAATAAAAATCTCGCTACTATAATTAAGAAAACTTGAAAGCAAAAAACTTTTCATAAAAATACCAAGTGGTTGCTATAATATAATACAACAACAACAACAAAAAAAAAAAGAAAAAAAAAAGCTTTTACTTTCAAAAATTATAAAAAAAAAGCTTTGAGACTTTAACGATCTTCATCGAGTCCGTTGATTTCTTATCATATTTATTTAAATATGATATAAACAGAAGAAGTATATATATATTATATATATTAACTCACCAGACATGCTGCTCTTATGTGACTCATTTGCATTTCTAAATCTCTTATACGTTTAACGGCTGCCTCCTCTACACGCGTATGTTTTGATAATTTATCAGTTATGCGTTGTACTCCTTCCATAGCGAGCGAATGTTGACGTGGTGAAGGATGATTCGGTGATCCTTGTGGTGTAGCATCAACTGTTATCGGCAATGATGACGGCTTAGATCCGCCATGTACCGATACATCTTCAGTAGCACTTAAACTGCCCGAATTCGAAGCATTTGAATGATGTAAAGATTCTAAATTTTTCGTTTTCTGATCCAAACTGTTCTCTATATCACGCAATTGCTCCACTACCTGATCTAAAACGAGACTTTGTTCGGCAGTTGGTCGTATATTTTGTAATTTATCTTCCAATTGTTTAACACGTATTTGATATCCATATTCAATTTCAGTTCTTAAACTTTGAACTTCACTTTGCAATACATCATTAGAACGATTTTGTAAATTAATGTAATTTTCCAATTCCTATTCGAAATGAAGAAAAGAAAAGAAAGAAAAATCAGTTTTCTCTTTTGATATTTTAATAAAACTAACTCCAAAAAAAAAAAAAAAAAACAAATTTTTTATATTCATAAGAGTTGAATTAATCAAGACCCTTTAACAAGTGCCGCTTTGATTTCTTAAGTTCCATTTGGATTTCATAAGAACTTACATAAATTAAATTTCTTCCAAGTTCGGGTCAACATGAAATGAAACACACGCTCGAACAAACTCGATCAGGTATCCGCTTAATAAAAAAAAAACTTAACATATTCGTCACGAACTTAAGATTAATAGCAGAAATCGCTTTGAAATTTGTGACTTAGAGATCCCGACACTCAAAGATCTCTCGTTAAAATGTCGACAGTTACTAAAAAACTCTAGCAACTCTCATAAATATCCCTTAAATTAAAAATGTCCAATTACTGTCTTTACATGAGTGATACACACCCTCTTCTTAATATCCCACAATCAAAAATTTTGAATCTTTTTTATATCCACCACCGAAAAATGGGGGGATCCATTAATTTTTTTCATTTTCTTTCTAATACCCAAAAGAAAGGTTCAGAGATTCAATAAATATTTAGTTTTAATTTAATTTAACATTTAGAAACGATTTAAGCACGTTTGAGTGGCCCCGTGTCTGTCTGTATAATGTCCGTGGCAAACATTCTTCTGACCGTAAAGAAGAAAAAAAATCGGATTCCAATTTCGCAAACATATTCGCAGAAATTCTTGTACACCGGTTGGTATTGAAAAGAAGAAACAAGTAAGAAAATTAGATTCGACTGTGCCGAATCTTTTACACCCACAACCTGTCTTCAAAAAAAAAAAATAACAGAGGTACTCTCAGTCTACGATGGTGGGTTTTAAAAAATGTTGAGTATTTTTGCTTATTACCCATAAACTATAGCAGACAAACCTATAAGAATTTCTACATTTAATAAGCTAGAGCTACCCTCTAGTATTTGTACAAAAATCGAAAGTATCGACCACGACCACTCGATATAATATAAAAAAGAAACTTCCGAAAACACATATTCATCGACAAGTATCAAATTAGGAATCCATCTACACGTATCTGATCGACCATCTGTCCATATATCTGTCTGCTTATCTATATAATGTCTGCGATAACCACTTTGTCGCAAAAAGTAAGATATCTGACCTCGAACTATATTAAATAGTAAAATCAAATCTATAAAAAAAAAAAAACGAATTTTTCCATATTAGCCTACGAACTTTTCAGCCCACCTGGTACTTTTTAAAATGAAAACAAAATTCTCATTTCTCTTAAATCATTTCGCCTAATTGGAAATCGTTGTTCAAATCGTCTCCTATTATCGCATAGTAGAGAAATAGAGATAATCGCTGCGAAAGTGTTCACAATTTTTTTATTTTTTATTATACTTTGTTTCTTATTAACATGAAAGAGAAAACTTACTTTCACTTTTTCACCCATTACGTGTTCGTTAAGAGCTTTTGTTTCAATTTGAGTTTCTAAATCGGATATAATTTCTCTTAACACAAATATCTTATCAATCGAAGCTTTCAGTTCCACCTCAAATTTGTCACTTTTATTGATCGAGTCTTGTAGCTTTTTGGTTAAATCGCGTATTTGTGCTTCCAATTGCTCAACCTTTTGAAGAAGAAAAAAAAAAAAAGAACAGAAAAAGAGAAATCGAAACGAAATTTAATAAAACAAGAAAATTCTTTAAAAGCCAAACTAAGATCCAAACTTACATTCACAAAATTCTTGCATTGAGTGCATACAGTAAAAATGAGTTTTTTTTTTTTTTTTTTTTTCGTTTAACAAATAGAAACGATTAGTGCTTAAAACATAAAGTTAGAAAGAAATCAGTTTCAAAGATAAATTTTGCATTTATTTTATATATTTATATTTATATATATATGTATATATATCAGGTGAGCTGAAAAGTTCGTAGGCTGATATATAGATGACACTATTAGTATTAAATTCATATGAGTTTTATTTAGTTAGTCTTAACTTTCAAAAGACACGTGTATAAATTTGACAGCTGTTGCACTATTAGTATGTGAGTTATAGCGATTTTAGTGAAGCAACGCTTTGAAGTCGATTCATTACGTGCAGTCCACTCGGCTAATTGTCGATTGGACTCCGTTGTGAAATGATGTAGCCATGTTTCATCCATTGTCACATATCGACGCAAATATTCGGGTTTATTACGATTGATCAGCACCAAACACTGCTTAGAATTATCAATTCGTTGTTGTTTTTGGTCGATTGCAAGCTCGTGCGGCCCTCACTTTGAACAGAGCTTTCGCATAACCAAATATTCAGTCACGATATGTTCAACAGGTTCTTTTGATATCTTTAGGTTCTCAGCTATCTCAATCAACTTCACTTTACGGTTATCCGAAATTATTTTATGGACTTTTTTTGATATTTTCGTCGGTAACAGCCTCTTTGAGGCGTTCACTGCGTGCATCGCCCTCGGTGCTCATTTCGCCTCGTTTAAATTTAGCAAACCTACGGTTGATATTCCTTATGCAATGTCTGAATAATGTTTATCAAGACCAAGCCTTAGCTTCAATAGTATTTTTTTTTTGCCAAAAAGCAATGCTTTATTAACGCATGAACTTCCTTTTTATCCTTTTTTTTTAAACTAACAAAAGTTGCTTCACTAAAAATGCTATAACTCACATACTAATAGTGCAACAGTTGTCAAATTTATGCATGTGTCTTTTGAAGGTTAGGGCTAGCTAAAAATCATATGGATTTAATACTAGTAACCCTATCTATGTGTCAGCCTATGAACTTTTCAACCCACCTGTTACATATATAAATGAATGTTCTCTATTTTATTATTACTAATTGCTAAAATTAAAAAGAAACCAAAGGAAAACATTAACCGCACAATTATACTACAACGCAAGAAGTTAGACATTCTTTACAAGAATTATTGTAAACCCATAAAAATGAACGAATGAATGAATGAATGAAATGACAAATAAATACAAAACGTGCATAGAAGAAAACTTTCATATAATTGTTGGCATAACAGATTCATACACATATGACATGCCAAACTTTAATAATTTTTGTTTTTAAAATTCATGATTCCCTTTAAACAGGGGTGCTCGTAAACAACTTGAATATGTACTTAAACCTAGAAATTATAATAAAACTTAAACCCGAAAGCATTTGTAAAAGAACATACGAATCATCTCTGTAAAGTAAAATTTATACATTTAATCCGAAATAAGAAATGTAGGAAACAAAAACTAAAAAAAAAAAAAAACAAAAGCAAAAACAACAACAAAAGAATCATGTACTATACATAATATAGTCCTTAAAATCAAAGCCGAAAAGAAAAAGATAATTGGTACTGGAACTTTCAACAAAACCATCATTCATCAACCAAATAAAATCGATATGAAATGTAAAATATCCTTAAAAATAAAAATAATATGAGGGGGAATAGGGATATTAGGGTATCAGGGTGTTAAGAAGATATATCAGCCACCCGAGGTATATAAAAAAAAAAAAAACAACAAAAAACAATGTGTTGCGTAAAAGTTGAACTCACCTCCTCAGAGGCATTAACATAATTACTGCGCTCTTTTTCTTTATCGCGTAACTGGCCTTTAAGATTTTCAATTTCACGTAGAAATTCATCTCGCTCCTGTTCACGTTCGGCTGCCTGCTCTTCCAGGAATTGTCGTGTGGCTTTTAATTGTTTATCGGCCGTATCAATCTTCAAACGATGTTTTGAAGAGTATAAAAATTAAAACCACATTTATAAGGCATACAAGCAAGGCAAGGCAACTATATCTAATTTATGTGATGAAGGAATTTATAATAAAACTGAAAACAGTTTAACATAAACAAAAGGCTAAAGTTCTTCATTATAGGAATGATTTTCCTCCTCTCTTTCTTTCTTTCTTTCTTTCTTTCTCTCTCTCTCTCTCTTTCTCTACCTTTCACAATCAACTTTTTCAAGTTCAACTACTTGACATGTATTATTTTGCCATGAAATTATCTATCCTTAGTCATGCTTATTTACGCATTAATATCGTATTAATATTTACAACAACAAATTTACTTAAAAAAAAAAAAATTAAAAAATTAATAAATTTTTTTTTTTTTTGAACTTACCTGTGATTGTAGATCCTCTCGATCCCGTTTGTTGCGTTCGACTACTTTGTCACCCTCGCGGCAAAAGTCCTCAATCATTTGCAAAAGATGAACGGTCGAATCATGATCCGCTTGTTTTTGTGTAGGTGTAGTTAAGATATTTCGAGCCTTGTCTTGCAATTGAGCAAAATTGCTGCTGGAGTTATGTTCCGAAATGGAAAGACGTGGTGATGTTGGTTTTATTGAAGCCAAACCATAACCTTCATTATAATCGATGTGATTTAATGAACTGAACTGTGACAATTGATCTCTAAGGTGTTGCAACTCTTCACCTAATTCAGTGTTACGATTTATAGTATGATCCAGTTCTTGTTGCAATTTCAAACGATCACTTTCCGATTTAATTAGTCGATTTTTAAGTTCAACCAATTGAAAATTTAATTCAGAAGCATTACCACCCGGCGTCGAATTACTATCAAACTGTAAACGATTAAGATCAGGTGGCAACGAAGATAATTGAGTAGAATGAATAGAATGTCTGAACTGATAAGTAGTTAACTGTTGTTCATTTAATGAGTTAACACGTAAAAATTTATGTTTTCCTGGTTCAATTTCGCAACAACTATCTTGCTTTTCTGCTTCACTACCACTACCGCTATCTGATCTTTCAATATTTTTTTGTTCTCTCTTACGTTTAATCAGATCTTCGCTTAAATGTAATAGATAAGATGCCTCAGAACGTAATTTATCCAGACAATCTGTTAAATCGAAATCATCGTTTAGTTCATTACTTTCATTCGTAACGTATTGCAATAGACTGGGATCTTCTATTACTTCTAATAAACTTTGCACATCAGGCATTAAACGAGATATCGAAGTGTTATTAAGAGATGTATTAAATAAATGAGAAGAATTCAAATTGATATCATCGTGATCCTCCACAGAGCGATTGTAATTTAATAAACGTTGCACTTCGTCTATAAGAGTTTCATTTAAATCATTTTCACAGTTCGCTACACATTTAGCTAATTCGGCAAGAACTTGAATCAAAGATTTGGTTAGTTCACGTAAACTTTCTCGTTCACTAAGTAATTTATCAAAATCTCGTATCGAATCAAACGTTGAATGACGTTTATTCTTACGATTCAATTGCTTCTCATAATCCAGTTTTAAGCGTGACATCTGATAATAGAAAATTAAAATAAAGAAAGTTTAGGTAACACAAATTGACAGAACATAATAATAAATGAAAACAATTTCATTTCTCAATTGAGAATTTAGATAAAAACATAAAATAGAATAAAATTAAATTCTAATGTTAAAAATGTTCGTCAGTACTTTAAAGAAAAAAAAAAGAACAATGTCTAAAAGTATGCTATATATAATATAAGCTATGACTACCGCATAGTCCAGACCCAGTAGACAATGAAGTCGATATACCTGGGATTCAATTTCCTATTGCCGTATAGTCATAGATATAATGAAGGCACGATCAGTGAAGCCTTAACCGTTAACAATCGCGAATATCCCACGCGAAAATCGAACCTTATCTACTTTTTCACGTTTCTTCCTCTCTAAACATCTCTGTGATTGCATGAAGTATATATGAGTGTACTTGGTCGTATACATTTGGGGAAAAAAACAAAAAGAAAAGTGTTCATCTTTGCGAGCGCTACTGAGTTCACTATTTGTCGCATTACGAAAATTAAAATTCATTGAATTTGAAATTCATCAAAATGGGTCAAATCAGTCAACAGAAACTCTTATAGTAGAACATAAATTAGGAGCGAAACACCTCGTCTTCTCCTATCAAAATTACATTAAAATTTAACTTAAATTTAAATAAATTCTTAACTGAAATATTTTGTGTTTTGTTTTACCTCTTCAGCATGTTTAATTTGTAGTTGGGCAATCTCCAATTGACTTTTGGCAGTAAATTTCTCCCGTAATAATATCAATTCTTTAGGCCAATGTTGATCGTCTGCCGTAGTTTCCGATAATAAAGCCTAAAAGTAGAAAAAAAATGAAAAAAATTGACATAAAAATTTATTTTATTTTTGTTTTTTTTTTTTTTTTTTTTTTTTTGTTTTTTAAAGGAAAGTTACGTTTTAAAACAATTTTTTATACGTATTGTTGTTTATGGTATTTGTGAGTGTTGCTATCTACAAAACTAGCAATATAACTTTAGAATAATTTTACATTAAAATTCTGAAAGAAAACTCTTTTGACACATGACAGGAAATTTCTGTCTGAGTAGATGAAAAATTTTTATTATATTAGGTTGGTAATTACATAAGTGCCGATTTCTTCAATAAAATAAAAGGTTTTTTTTTCTTTTACTTGGAATGAAGTTTAATCTATAATGTATTTTCCATTTTGTTCGATGACTTTTTGTCATCTCTCTGACAACTTAAAAATTCTATGCTCGTAAAAAGTCTGATACTTTTTGGGCCAAAAACTGAGTTAAGTGAGATTTTACACAATGTCCTCATCGTTGAAAACTTTACCGCAAAGGGAGTAGGCCAGGGATCCAAATAAGTGGTAATCCGATGGCACTACATCAGAACTATATGGTGGGTGTACGATCAATTCCCAACCACGATTCATTAATTTTCGCCGAGTGGCCAAAGCAATGTGCGGTCCAGCATTGTTCTGGTGGAAAATGACACCTTCACAATTGACCAATTCTGGTCGCTTTTCCTTAACCCCTACATTCAATTTGTCCAATTGCCGACAATAGAAATCCGAATTAATGGTTTAATTCCTTGGAAGCAACTCAAAATACACCGGACCTTTCCAATCCCACCAAATTGACAGCAAAATCTTCTTTTGTTGGATATGTGCTTTTGAAGTGATTTGCGATGACTCATTAGGCATGCACCACGACCATTTTCGATTTAAATTAACGTACGCAATACACTTTTCATCTCCAGTGATGATTCGTTTTAAAAACGGATCGAATTCATTGCGTTTAAGCAATAATTTCCAAAGCGTTAATGCGCTTTGTCAGATGAATTTCTTTGAAATCGTGCGGAATCCAAATATCCAGCTTCTTAACGAGACCGATACGTTTTAAATGCTTCTCAATGGCTGTATGTGAGACATTTAGCTTCTCTGCAATCTCTCGTGTAGTTACATGACGATCTCGTTCGATTATGGTCTTGATTTCGTCCTGATTAAGCTCAACTGGTCGACCTGAACGTTGGTCATCTTGAAGAGAAACATCTCTAGAACGGAATTTTTCAAACCAATTTCGTCATTGCGTTTTTTTAAAGGTTTCATTACCATACACGTCACATAACTTTTTGGCGGCTTGCACTACGTTTTTTCCTTTAAAAAAATAATAAAGCAAAATATGGCGGAAATGTTCGCGTTTGGACTCCATATTAATGTTGAATTTAAAAGAAAAACTTTAAGAAAATATCTACGCAATGAACTTGTAAACCTAGTTAACGATAACACCTGATATATATAAGAAGGAGAAGATCATAACATTTACGAATATCATAAAAACGGGAGTGAGAAATATCTATAAGTGAAATCGGCACTTATTTAGTTACCAACCTAATATATTTGCTTCAGTCCCATTTGCTGTTTATGATGAGCATTTGGAAAAAAAAAGAAAGAAAAAAAAACAATTTACAACTACAAAAACCTGAAAGATAAACAAACTGTAATAAAACCTAACTATTATATTTTTTTTGAGCCGACCGACTTCCGGTTCATTTTTCAATGTTTTCATTTTTCTTAAGCTTAAATTTCCTATCCATATGCGAAGATATATGTTATAAGCGATAGAAGCGATGAAAGCGATGAAAGCGATGGAAATGATAGGAGTGATGGATTTTACTAATTGAATACATTAAACGCGGACAACATACATAGCGAACAATCGAAAACACTTCGTTACTTAATGATTCATGTAAAGCTACTTATAAATCTTACTCTCACTCCATTTTAGCTTTGAGAAAAATCGAAAGACCGAAATAAATAAATAAATCCAAAGAATTCAAATTTTCATTCAACCATATTTACGCATTAAAATGTTTTTTTTTTTTTTTTTATTCAAAGATTCATTGTCCAATAGAGGTGTAAATATATATTATATTATAATATAAATTCGCAGCAAATTTCTAGCCTCGCGTCAAAATGCACTTATACTTACTTATATGTTTATGTTATTCGTTTATACAAGTGTCAACAATTACGAAGTAAGATAAATCTGTATATTCACACATTCATATGTAAACACATGTTGCTGTGTTCGCACTTAAAAATCTTTGAATTCTACTTCATTCATTTGAAATAAGAAGTAAAGTTATTATTGCTGTTATTGTAGTGGTGCAGTTGCTTTTTTTTGTAGGTCATCCATCAACATGTTATTTAATTGAAAGTTATACAATGTTGTGGTGGCGCATGAAGTACCTTTTTTTTTTTTTTTTGATGTTATACATAAATTCCAAACAAATTAGAAA
>KK351031.1:2134901-2145543 GCA_000671755.1 Glossina brevipalpis
TTAGTCTATGGAATTACCATAAAAGTATATTTGACAAGACATTCAACTTTCAGAAAGATACCCACGCTATAGCCAAACGCAACTCAACTCTACTAGACTTATTGTCGTTTTTAAAAAAGTTTTCAAATTTAAAAAAAAAAAAAGGCATCGTCCAATAATTTCAGAAACTAAATAACAAAAATATGAATGTTTTTTTTTTTTGCCAAATTCGATCGACATAGTGATACAATGAATCCAATACATCTCCCGCATTTCGGCACCGATTTTATGAAAGGGTTGGTCAAGACCATCTAAAATTCACTTCAGTTTCCGCAATGTCTTTATTGTTTCGTATCAGAACTTTTTTTTCATTTAAACAACTTTTTAAGATTTGTCTTTACAGACAATATTCGTCGATGGCCAGATATGGGGCCGTGTACGAGCAATTCGAATTTCAATACGTATAATTTTACCATTGTATTCATTGACTTGTGATGCGATGGGAACAAACGCAGTACCTATTGGGAAAACAATCTTCTCGTATCTAAATTTTCTTGCAAAATAGTGAATATTTTTACGATCTCAATTATTTCTGCTATCGTAACTATTCGATTGTCCAGACTAGTTTTCAATATTTTCGTAATATTTTTTGAATGTTTCCTTGTTCAATGGTGTTCATTGTACGACCTTTAGTTTATGTTTTTTATAGCGTTGTTAAATTCGAACAAATATCGTTCACTGTTCTACTCTTTCGGCCGTACGTATGTTATATGTATGAATGGTTGCAATCGGCGATAAAACAAGCGGGATAAAAAGTCTCTTTCACGAACGTAAATTTACCGAAATTCACATTTCTACGTGGTCTTTGCTAGAAATGCTGAAAGCTGAAGTGAAAAGAAAAAATTTTAAATTCAGCTTATGATGTCCAGCAACAGGTAACTTAAGAATTGTAGGAGAACGCATCGGGGGAAGTATCTCTTTTTTAAAGGATACATTCGTCCCCTATAATATCCTACTATGAAGTCCATAGTAACAGCTGTCTTGTTAATGGTTCGTTGAAGTAATAGTTGAAACAAGAGCATGATGGACTTAAGCTTGTTATATTGATGAACTTTTCAAATACAATATATCCTTAAGATAAGATGAAAGAATTGGCTTTGGAAAATCCAAAGATCAAACTAAATCCTCAACGGTTCAGGTTGACCAACAGAGGAAGCTCCTTGTAAGCGTTCCAGCTTGTCCAACACACAGCTTGGAGAATGCTTTTTTGTCTGACTGCTAAAGAATATCGTGATGATATTAAGTTCCTAGATAGAACCATCTCTTACCAGAGGATTGGAAAATTTTGGCCAATTCCCAATTTTTCTCTCTGATTCACAGGTACAGTGGAGTTTCTTACGGTATGGATATATATTTCATATCTATTAGGTGATTGTTCCATACATCAAGAGGCCTTGATTATCGTTTGATGCTATAGTGTACCGTAAGGTGAAGATAACCACATATATCCTACGTAGTAGAACTGAGGTGACTAATCAAAAGGACCTAAGTTTCTTATTTGTTATATGATCAACGAAGAGCATATTGGATTTGGCACCAACATTTGCCTCACATAGAAAAATGCAGCGTGGTTTCTCTTAAAGCGTTCATGTTCTAGGTTATGATGAATTTTGGTGTATATCTTTCACTGATCTCCACTTATTAAAATAACGATTAAAGCCTCAAACCTATAGAAACAAACTTGAACTCAACATATTGCTTATCGCTCTGATGAGCTAAATTGACCCATGAGTATATTTATAATTAACAGAAAACGCCTAACTTTAACATTTTTCGTATATAATGACTTTTAAATCTCAGTTCAGATCTTTAAATTTAGTTTTAAATTTTATATTGAAATCTAAACTGGACTTTTAGTTTAGCTATCCGTCATCATTCAAAGGCCATATACAAACGGAGGCTGCATGAAATTCTTAACAAAATTTATAAAAATACGATTAAAAATGTTGTTACGAAAATCACAAACTAATAAAGGGCAACTATAACAAATTTAATAAATGTAGGGGGTGGAAATTCCTTTGAATGTAATACCTACCACGGTCATAAAAACACATATTTGCAGCTGGTAATAAAAGCAAAGATTGCTAAAGAATTTCCGCGAAACCTGACATGAAATCGATTAATGAAACTACGAATTCAGATAAAGCAGAAGGGTATGAGGAGTTTGTGATATTCGTAGGGTTTATAAGCAGAGCATTTTGCTTAAAACATCAGAGTTGATAAAAAATATTAGAAGAGTAACCAATTGTCGAAGAAATAATTACTTTGTAATAAATTGTAAAATAATTGAGTTAGTGAATACTTGTGAATAAATAAAGAAAATTGTACATAACCAAAATCCAAGCTTTTCGCGATCCAGAGATACGAACTGTGCTTTAAACGTAAAAGACGAAAGGCCAATTTTCGTAACAATATATACGATACATATCATACGACATACGATATATTTATATAAATTAATGTATCGTATACAAGATTAACGTAAATATTAAAAATTTCGTTCTTCTTCTTTTTTGTTTTACATTCATCTTAGAAATTTTCACTTCTGTTTTCTTCTGTATTTACCACAGCAAATAATGTAAGTGCTCCCCTCTCAATATGAAAAACGAAATTAATTTTAATTCAAAGATAATTTATCTTTTGTGAATGAAAATGTAATTTTTTTTTTTTTGCTTAAATATTGGAAATATTTTTTGGATAAATTGAAAGTTTAACAAAAATTTACACTTAATGTACATGAACCGAAAAATTAGCTCAACTCAATGGAGTTTAAAACTTTCATAACTACTTGCGGTTTATTTCCTTTTTTGTTTTATTGTTTTTAAAATAAATTTATTTAATAATTCATCGCTTTATGAATAATAGATAAAAATTTCCTAAATTTAAAAAAGAAATTTTTCACCTGAACGTCACCTAATAAAGCATTTTTGGTAAACATAATTTTTTGTTTTTTTTTTTGTTTCTTTTGATTGTGCTTCTATTCTTCCGTTGTAATGTAAATGGAGTGAAATGAAAAACTGTACATTTTTCCTCGAAAATAAAATTAAAAGCAAAACATTATTGCAAGTGTGTACGAATGTAAATGAAGGCTCAAGCACAAGTAACATTAAAAGTTTATATATACATTTAAGCAACATACAAATGTACGTTGATATTTTATATGTATGCGTATTATTGCAAATTTTCATATACAAGCACGTGTACACGTATTCTTCTTCTTATTCTTCTTCTCAGTTTATTTATAGTACGCGAATAAACATTAAAACACTTTTTTTGGAGGAAAATTAAAAGAAAATAGACCCAAAATTATGCTTAAAAATATATATGAAATGCATGCAAATAAATTTTTGATACTAGAATAGATAATATTGAAAATAAAATAGTAACTGGGATGCTTGAAAAAAAAATTCCGTATAAAATTCTTGAAAAATGTTTCAAAAATTAAAACGAAGACAAGTTTAAAAATATTTTTGTGTATAAAGACAAGTAACAGAATTATATTCACGAGCCGATATACGACGTACATCGAATACTTATCATTTTATTTAGTGGGCAAATAGAAAAAGCAATTAATATAGTTAAAGCATTTTTAAGCTTAAATCTACCACGCCCATAGAAGTATTCAAAACCATTCTAAACTGTAAACTGTTTAATACAGTTTTTGTAGATTAAAAATGTGGACAAAGATTTCTTCAAAATTGAATTTTGAAATCTTTAAAAGCGTTTTTTTCGCGAGAACTTATTTTTATATTGTTTTAATCTTCGCCGGATTACCTTTAAATGTTAAGCCCAACCTGAAACTAAAATTTCACAGAGAGCGTAGCCGATTTTTGTTTTTTTTTTTGTGTTAAATTTATTTTCGTCAATTCTATGGTCCTTTTTCGTGCAACTTTTTGCCAAAAATTAAAGTCGATTGCAAATTTTTTTTTAAATCAATTTTTTAAAAAAAGAAAAACCTCACGAGGTTTACTAGCTTTTAAGTCACAAGTCAATGAAATCTTACTTTGTTGGTCTAAGCGCAAATTAGCGATTTACAAGCGAGGTGAAGCAAAAAAAAAAAAACATAGTTCTAGGTGAACTCCTTTCACACCTGCGCTACATTCTTAAAAAGTTTGAAAACAATTACACATGTGACAACCCGCTTATGAATAAATCTCGTGAACTCCTTTCACGTCTCGATTTCATTCTTAAAAGATCTGGAAATACTTTCACATGTAACAACCTGTTTATGAATAAATTTCGTGAACTTCATCCATTCTTTCATTTCATTCCTAAAAGATCTGGAAATACTTTCACAAGTAACAACTCGCTTATAAGTATACATTTTTTTTTTTTTTTTGGTTAAATTTAAAGTGGTCATTCTATTTTTACTGAACGCAAAGTGATATCACTCCTTAGGCGTAGACGTATTTCGGCGAAGTAAATACATATTCTTCGCAGTCGCAAAATACTGATTTTTGATTCAATACTCAGTTTTTTTTTTTGTTATAAACGAAGTGTCTCCGTTGCAAAATAATTTGTATGCTGTAGATATCCTAGGTTTAATATCATCGGAAAAGTCGTGATACATATTTCACTGTTCTAACATCTTTACAATCTTCTACAACTTCTTCGTAAATTGATTTATAGAATTTAGTGAAATTTTGCAAATTTTGATTATCAACGACTTTCTTATGATGAATTTTTCCATTGGACTTTATTTGCAATTTGACATAAGCGCATACCTTTATCAAAAGAAAATAATATACATTCGACCAAACCGCTTGCTTTGATCGCCTTCGTTTTAAAATATTTACTAATCAAAAAGTAATTTTCATAAGACTAAAGCTATTAAACATCAAATACAAGAAACTAAGTGTTAGAATGAATTTTCTAACAATCCAATGCCTACAATGTGCTCTATCGTGAATTGTGTAAACTATTGTGTAAACTATTAGTAAACGCAAAACTGCGAACTGCAAGACGAATAATTATCATTTCCGATATTTTTCTTTATTTGCTATAACATTATCCCTTACATTGCACTGTTCACGCACCATTAATCGCTCTATTGTTTAACAATACCTCATCATCGATGAATAGTTACTATCATTATTCAATTCCTCACCCAATTATTTCTTCACTATTCGTAGACATCTATAGCTATTTTCTGTATGTTTTAGTATTCCCCCTCATTATCTGTTATATGCACTTAAATTAAAATACACAACACTTACTTTACTGCATACATAAAACGAGAGTACTACAAAGGAATTGTTTCTTTTCAACACATTTTCGATGGTTTTTGTTTTATATATATATATATATATATACATATATGTTTGTATAGATTGTGTTTTCTTTTTCGCGCGGTAATATATTGAATGATAAGCTCACAAAGCACTGATAATAAAGTTGAATTTTAATCTTTAATTAATGAACCTTTAAGTTCAATTTAAAATGCAATTTGCAAGAAAGAAATTAAAAATAAGCAAAAAAAAAGCAATTTTTGTCATCAAATGATTTTTGTTTAATACACAACGACCGTAACAAATTGTGGAAAAATCACAAAATATTTCATTATTTACAGACTAATTGGTTAGCTGCTGCTAATCATTACTGATTTATTTTTATAAAAACAGTTCTATATATGTTGAAATAATATTATACCTCTTGTAAAATAAATTGTACCTGTGTAAATACATATCGGATATAAATTTCAAACATTACGAACAACAACAATACCTTCAAGTATTCATTTGTTTCTTCTTCTTTTTTATGCATTTAGGCAAAAAAAAAATAAGTCTCTTCTCTTCATACCCATTTTTTTGATAGCTAACTACGCAAATATTGATAAACATCACAGATTAGAGATCAATCAAAAAATATATATATATATATGTGTGTGTGTGTATTTAAGATGACTTGTATGGATATATATATATATATATAATGTAGGATAGATCTCTAATGTTCTCTTTCAGATGTTACAAACATGATGTGAATATCAGAACAATTTTAATTTTCGATTATATTTCATTAGAAGATATAAGAAACCTTCATAATAGACCTACAATAATAACAAAAAAAATAATTAATTGAAAAACAAATATAAATATAAAGAACACAAATGTAATTTCATTATATTCACCTAAGATTGATCATTTTTAATGCATACATTTCAGTATTCATTAAGAGATAGTTAGCAGAGCTATATAACATAATGTTAACATAGGAGACTTACTATTTAACCGTAACATAAGAGGATTATTACTCAAGTAACATTAAGCGCGATTTTGGGTTAATTTTCAGATTTTTCAACTTAACTTTTTGTAAGCAAAAAAAAAAAACAAAAAAGAAAAGAATTTTATAATTTTGAATTTAAAGGAATGCGTAGTAATTTTAATAAACATTCGGATAATTTATCAATTGAATCAATTCCTTCTCGTTTATTTCATACATATCGTTAAGATGTATTTTCATATATATTAAGTCGATCAAATTTTATTTGGACGGAAGGCAGGGGATTTAAAAATAAGTTTATATATATTGGATCTGTAGCGAATATGTAAATTTCATATCAGGAAAAAGACATAAATAATTTATAGTTGAAGAAAATAGAAATTTTACTAAATTAACGATGAACTGATTTGTTTTGTTCGAATTTATTTTTTTTTTTTTTTTTTTTTTTTTTTTTTTTTTTAATTCAAATATCAAACACATTTCCTTTTCTAATGTCGAAAAAAAAAATTTATCAAAATATTAATTATTTCATAAATCGTGATTTAGAATTTCATTCATCTCGACCATTTTCTCTGAGAGTTTAGTAAACATTTTATTGAAACGCATAGAAAGATAAATAAAATAATAATAACAATAATAATAATAAAGTGATTATGACGAAATGCTTTAAAATATAATAAAAACAAAGAAAAATTTTATGCAATTATTTACCAAAACGTATATAAATTTTTATTTAATTTTTTGTTGAAGTTTTTTTATTTAATGAAAAAAAAAATAGAATTTTTGTGTTTTTTTGTCAATCACAACATAGACTTAATGAAAGTGTATTTAATTTTTTATTTGTTCACGTATACATATATATATAAATATATGTTTTTAAAAAAGAAAATTCAAAGCATTATGACCGTTAGGCTTTTTAAATTTTTTTAAAATTTTCCCACATACACAAGCATACAGCTTTTATATTAAAAATTTTATTGTCACTTTTACACACTAATTAAGATAAATTTATTTTCAAATGACACTTTCATGTATTAATTCAAGAAATGAATAACAACAGTATCTATAGCAAAACGATTTTTCTACGCATACGCACTTACTAGCGTTTGAAATTCTCACAATCGACTGATCTGCGTTAATTGCGGAGAAAGAAGATTTAAATGGAAAGTCTTGTGAAATATTGAAAACATTCAAAACAGCTAACAAGAGCGAATCTTCTCATATTTTAAGAGAACATTTCAATGATTATGTTCTCATCAATTTTAGAATACACTACTTGTGAATAAGGATTGCCAAACAATTCTTACAAAAAAAAATATGATTTTATTTCTCTTATAAAATCTCATAAGGAATAAAAATATTTTATAAATTTTGTTAAAAAGTTTCTATAAGGAGGTGAGCAGAGCGGCAGCAAATCAATCCTTCGAAATTTGGAAAAAATTAATTGAATATCAAAAATTTTTAAATTTTATTTTATTAAGTAAAATTTTACATTTTTTTGTCAATTAAAAAGTTTGAAAATCAATTTCGTGCTAGAAATTATGAATTATTTTTCAATTTTTCAATTTGATTTTCAAAATAAATAAATCTTAAATCATATTCCATATTTTTAGTTGGAAAAATTTTGAATTTCAAGTTTGATGATTTTTGTTTTTAATTAACGAGCGAATTATAAATTTCTTAATCTAATGTTGTTTTTCAAAATTCAATTTACGAACTCTCGAACTGATAAATCCTATTTGTATTGAGTATTGATTTCCAATTTACATTTTCTGAATTTTTCAATTACTTAGACTTATAAATTCAAAATTTCCGTAAATTGATTTATGGTAGCAAGCGATCGTTTGTGGATTACAGTTAACGAACTTTGAATGAATTACTTTTGAATTTCAAATCAATGAATCGTATACACTTACTCACTCTATTTCTTTTCTCATAAAACTTGGAAAGACAGGAAGTAGAAAATTTATTAAGAACACGTGCTATATTTGCGAATCAACTCTAACATGTGGCTGTAAGAAGGCGACATTACAGGATATACTGTTACGAAGCATGAGCACGATGTTGATTTAAGAGGTAGTTCTCGCTAAATTTAGAGCTATTTTTCTTTATTTATTTTAAAAGAATGATTACATTTTGTGAGTATTTAGTTTCTTAGTTAAGATGCTGCAAATCATAAGTAATATGAGACATTTTTTTTTTTTTTTGAAATCTTTTAAAAAGGAAATAAAGAATCGGCCAGCGGTTCTCAAAATAGAGAAAGCGAAAATTCAGGAATTTTGGAGTATTACTAACCCTTTGCAAAATGAGTTGTTAAATGAGGCTTCTCCGAAAGGTTTCTAAATAAAGAATTTTTGCTTTAGGCAAAATTACTTGAATATTGATATTCGAAGCAAACGAGCATTAAAGTTAAAAATAAGTTTCTATATAAATAGTTCTCTACATTATTCGCAATCCAGCGATACAAATCTTGCTTAAGAAAAACAAGAAAAATCAATAAAAAAAAAATAAAAAATAAATATTTTTATCATCAATTGCTTTTTATACCGAAGGATAGGGTTATAATCGTTTTGTGAGTTTATATGCAACGCTCAGAATGAAACTTCAGAGACCCCAAAAATATGTATATTCTTGACAAGCATCAAATTTAGAATCGATTTAAGCATGTCTGTCTGTCCATGTGTCCATCTGTCTATCTGTTTAATGTCTATGATAAATATTCTCCTGGCTGCAAAAATCAAGATATCATTTTCAAATTTAACAAAAACGCAGATTTGTATTGAAAATGGGCCAAATCGGACAAAGGATACATTCACATAAACTGAGACCTTTGCTTTTACGAAAAAAAAGTTGCGTTTTCGTTTATTACTTATAAAAATTTCTACATTTATTAACCGGACTATTCTCAAGTATCAGCACAATAGTAATAAGAATCGACCACGCCCGCTCCATATAAAAAGTATTGGAATTTAATTTTTGAAAACATTTCTAACATTAAAGGAAAAGCTTCAGAAGCTCCATAAAATGCATATATTGTTGATCAGTATCAAATTTGTAACCGTACATAGACGGATCCATCTGTTCATTTATCTATCTATCAATCTATATATCTGTCTGTCTGTCGGTTTGTCCCCTTATCTGTTTAATGTCTGTGATAATGATTTTCCCGGTCGCAAAACCTAAAATATTTGAATAAAATTTTGGCAAAAATATTGAAAGTTCCTGCACGCAGGTTGGTACTGAAAATCGGTCACGCCTACTATATAAAATAAACTGATAACATCTTGAAGAAAAGAAAAAACCGAAAAGATAAAAATCACAAGGTGACATGAGCACTTGACACAAGACTTGTAGCAAAAAAAAAAAAGAAAAGATAAATATCTCCTATAAATAATTAAAGGAATCTTTTCGATGCATATGTATCGAAGCGATAAAAATAGAAAAATTAAAGTTATTGGAATCAAATCATTCGATATCCGTACGCTGTTATACTTTTGAAAAAATTCTTATCCAAGATATCTAACAAGTAAATATTAAACGATAAACGAGAAATTTAAAAATGAAGCAATAAATGAAAAATAGATTCTGAGATACATCAACTTTTTATACGATTATCACTTTTTTAAGCAACAATTTAAAAACTGAAATTTGAAATAGAAATTGGAAATTGAAAATTGAGTAGAAAATATTTTTTTTTAATTCATTATTTCGCTTCTCCTAATTTATTTTCACCAATTTGGATTTTTGTTTTTTATTATTATTTATAATCTTGATCTTTTCAAAGTCTCTTTTGTTTTCAATCCAATATAAAATCTCAAAAATGCATATTTTCTAAGAAATATTTGCATCTCTTTATGCTCATTAACGAAATCTAAAAGTTAACACAGATTCATTTTTCAAACAGTGGGAGTAAAAAGAATCTGTTGCCAAGAAAATACAATTAAAAATGAAAAAAGCAAAAAAGAAAAATATGATTAACAATAATATCCTTGGGTACACATGCGAAGAAAAGCCTACGAATCTTGTAAAAAATTTGTATTAACGAAGACTTATTGTTGCGAGGTTATCGAAAATTGATTGAAATTTTAAAGTTTTTCAAAGTTTTTCTAATCCAAGTATGCATAGAACATAAGGTCTCCGACATACATAGTTCGACATTGTAAATGAAATCAGAAAATTAATTCCCAATCGTGGAATTTATTGGGAAATTAAAATATGCTAAAAGAAGAGATTTAATTTAATTTAACATAATGAAAGCCTCTCTCTCCCTTTCTCTTTCTCTCCCACTCTCTCATTCCCCGCTCTCTCTCTCTCACCCCTCTCTCTTCCTCTCTCTCTCTCTCTCTCTATCCCCCCTATCTCTCTCCCCCTCTCTCTATCC
>KK351031.1:2145796-2197727 GCA_000671755.1 Glossina brevipalpis
CCCCTTTATCTCCACCCTCTCTCTCCCCTTTATCTCCACCCTCTCTCTCCCCTTTATCTCCACCCTCTCTCTCACCACCACCAACCTCTCTCTCACCACCCCCACCCTCTTGCCACCCTCTCTCTCCCCACTCTCCCTCCACCTCTCTCACTCTACCCCCCTCTCTCTCTCAAAGTTCAAGACTCACATATTCTTGATGCTAAATAGAAATTTTGAAAATTTGAAAGAACTGGAAAATTTTTTATTTTGACGTTAATCCTTCTTGGAGAATAAAATACTTACAAATATTCAAGTGTTTTTAATGTATTTCCTATAAATTCGTTTTTTCTTTTCTTACCTTAACTTCCTTCATAAAACACTAAATGTGACAAATCGTATCATGACCTTACCTTTAATCTCGTAAATCATGGAAAGAAAAAAAAATGTACTTATATTTAACATATGCATACATACACAAACATATGTATACATATAAATATATATATTTATATGGGAACAAATAAAAAAGATTCGTAGCATAGATTTTCTTTTTTTTTTTTTTGTATTTATTAATACATCTAACTAAAGTGGTAATGAACTCTAGCTGTCCGGAAGAAAAACTTAAGTCGTGCGGTTTCCTCTCGCGGTATGAAAGTAAAATCATCTCAACAATGTGCTACGAACAAACAAATCACGAACAAATCGAATTAGAATGAATTTCTATTTCAATATAATACTAAATGAAATTGTTTTTAGCACGTGTCTAGAAAAATTTGTCTCTGACTCGAGACAGATAAATGCTTTCACTAGAGAGTTATATTTAAAAAAAAACGCGTATGTGTGTCTTTATGTGTGAAAATAGAAAACAAAATTTATTTATATAAATAGAGATAAAGACACAAAGTGTAAACAAAATTATATGGAAAAACACACACGTGTGTGAACTGACACGCATTTGTTTGTTTATTTTGCTTTGTCACAAACAAAAATTAATAATATTTTCTTTGAAGAAATTTTCCAAAAGTAAATTTGAAACAACAACTTGTATGTAATTGCGTTTATGTCGACAAACAAAAACATCACTTCGTAGAAAATATGCGCTAGAATTTAATTCGCCCTGAATTCGAATTATTTTCAATACAATTCACTACCTCATCACAAACAAATTCAAAATTCTAGAATATTTTGTGAGTAGCGGACTTAGCTGCTAAGTACTGATCGATACTATTTTTACATTGAACTTTTTAGATTATCTGTTACTAATTTCGGAAATGACAACTTTTTGTATTTTTCCCGACATAATATCGAGCTCATTAAATAAGTAAATATATATCATATATAATATCATATATAATATCATATATAGTATCATATATAATATCATATATGGTATCATGTATAGTATCATATATAATATATCATATTTCAGCTCTCTGTCTCAATTTTTACAAAAGTTATAATTCTAACATCATATAACATTTTTCAATAGAAGTGATACAATTTCGTTTTTCAAACGAACACTAACAGTTAAGGAAAAGCAAAACTTCTTTTATTTTGAAATGTATTCGATGTAATCGAAACCTAAATCTAAATATAATATAATTCAAATTCTTACTAATTCTTCTCTTCCGGAAAATACCCGATAAACTCAATTTTCGGGCGCTTTATTCACTAAATCTGGTCTAAATTTTCCAATAGCACGTTCAATGCTCGTTTTTTATACCTAAATAGAGTCTAGTTTAATTCAATAACGTCACCAGAGAACTAATAAATAAATTTTATCTGCTTAATGAAAACAACAGGTAAAGCATCACAAATTTTAATTTGTTTTTACTAATACTCAAACATTTTTCAAGCATTCATTTTCTATAAATTTCAGCAGCTTTTATGCAGACTTATTTTGATCAAATATATGTGTAATTTTCTAATTTCTAAATTTTTTTCTTAGAATTTAGAGATTTTGCTTCTGACACGTTGTCAAGTTGTAACGATCCCAAACCGTTATGTGTGTTGTTACATAAAACTGAATTGTGACACTGAATCGATTTAAGCTTATCTGTTTGTCCGTCTGTTTAACTTATATCAGTTCATACATTCTACAAGAAATACTTTTCTATGCAAATATGCTGCGAACAAGTTGACACGAACGTTATTTTACTTTTCTAAATCTGAGTCAGTTTCTCTTTTAAATATATTGCAACAAATTAAATATTATTTAAGTTGAATTGAGCTTTTCTTATAATCCAGTCGGCTTCATAAAATACTCCCATCCGGATAGGAAATTGCTTGTTATTAAACAAGGTAAGGGTATAAGTTATTCGTTTACTAACTATATATTTCGTCGGGTACACAAATTGTTTAGCACAACGACGATCACATACAATTTGAGATTTGAATTTATTCACAATTTACAAAACTTTGGCAATTTATCAAAGTTTATCAGAGAGACCAACCAACCAATAATATAACACAAAGAAAATTTTGTCATCCATACTTCAAATTAATTAGTTATTTAGTATTACATATGAAAAAACAAAAAGAAAAACAAATTTTTTTTTTTTTTTTTTTTTGAAAAAATCATAAATGAAAGGCCGCGAAAAATGAATCATGCATTAAAACGAATGAAGAGATAGAAAGGGAATTAAAAATAAAATTAAAGCGTAACAACAAAAATGGCCGAAAACAAAGCCAAATAATATGAATAAATGTGATGAGAATAAAAAGACTGTGCACTCACCTGTATTTGTTGTTCCAGTTCATGTACAATGTCCTCTCTAGCTAAAGCCAATTGCTCTTGTAATCGACTTTCGTATTCATCTATAATTTTTTGTATAATTTGCGCTTCATTATTAATATTAACATTGCTTAAAAACTCATCCTGATCAATAATTATTAGTGATGATTTATCGAATTCTTTATGATTGTTATGACGATTCAAGCATTCCTTCGATGTTGTAGCCAAATGAGCACTATGAGCACTATGAGCACTAAGAGCACTATGAGCACTATGAGCTGTTAAGTCTGCTACATCATCCTTATTAACAGTGCTGTTGTTCTGTATACTACTGTTAAGTTTTATGGATCGCTTTTTATGTTTTACATTTAGTATTTTGCGTTACGTTTGAGGGAGTTAGCACAGTAGTTTGGTATTGTTTAGAAGCCCATGGATATTGTCATAAATGTGTAGAAGGAAGATATATATAAAAAAAAAAAAAAAAATGCAGAAAGAAAAACATGCGTGTTAGCACAACATCATAACCTTTTATTTTTTTATTTTTTTTTTTTTTATAATAAAATAATTTAGCAAGAAAAAATCATGCTTGTGAATAAAATTAGAGACAACTGAAAGCTACACGATTTGAAAATAATTGGTGAGTGATAACTAAAGAAAATTTTTTAATAATTAGTTAACAATACCCAACACGGATATGGCATTTATAACTTATCCCTACTTCGCTAATCGCTATTTACATTTATTCTCATTCTCACTCATTTATTATCATACGAAATATGTTGAGATTTTTAAACTGAATTCAAAATTTTTTCTTATTAAAAAGTTTAAATATATAAAAAATTAATCGATCACCAAATTTCGACTTTTGAGTAGAATTGATTTTAGAAAAATTTTTTATATTAAACTTTAATTTGTGCAAATTATATAAAATTCATTCTCAATAATTGAAAGACACGAACTGACTAATATAACAGACAGTATGATAGTTAATTGTCAAATACGCATGCGTACAACTATCAATCCGTTTAGATGATAATGAAAATGTTTGATTTCTTAGTGTTTGCTATTGTTGTGTTTAGATGCATTAAATCCATTGATTTTATCCTCATATTTATTGATGTGTCTCTATGACTGAGAGTCAAAATAAGTGAAACAACTAAGAATCTTGTAGAGTAGTCCCACTATAGATTTTACTCAAATTTTTTCAAATTTGACTTACGCTCTTATTTTAAAAGTAACGGCAATAAAATTGAACAAAAATATGTTATTTGACTTTTCATATGAGGTCGTTTTCAAAAATTCAACTTAAGCGCTGGTTATATAATAATCGCATAAAAATAAATCAGTTCCAATCATGTCCAAATAGTATCAAAAAAAAATATCGATCTCGAAACAAAACAACTAACCGTTGCTATATTTTCAATTAAATTGCTTTTCAAAATTTCCAAGATTTTATTCAAAAAGGTTTTTTTAACCCTTTTTTTTGCTCATTATTTATATTTTTATAAGAAAAGTTTCAAGCAAAAACGCGCGAAGAAATATTTATTTATGACATAAATATATATCCTTTGATACATGTAATCCCTACCATATAGAACACATTTGATTTTCTTTGCTTTAAAATGGAAGAATTTGATTATATTGAAATTATGCAACAACAAGTACGAAAATTTAATTTCGCTCTAATTCAATCGATTTATATCCATTACCTTTGTTTTAATAAAATAAAAAAAAAACACATGGTTCAACACTTTACAATGTTCAGTGGGCCGGCCTGATTTATTCCATTTTTGTTCAGATACTATTGCAGATATCTTTATACTCACTACCGAAAGATAAGGATAAGGAATAATTTGGTCAGTTTATTTACAACACGCAGCAGGAAGCTTCTGAGACCCCATAAAGTACACATATATATTTTTAATCAGCATAGGATTTAGAATCGATTTAAGTTTGTCCGTCCATTCGTTTGTAGTCAACGTTCTTATAGGCGTAAAAATGAAGATATCGTTTTCAAATTTGGCAGAAACCTTAGAGGTTCTTTCGTGCAGATTGGTATTGAAAATGAACTAAATCGGTCAAAAAACGCATCCACAATACAACGTAAACTGGGATCAAGATTCAGAAATTCCATAAAAAGTGTATATATTCTTAAGCGGTAACAAATTCGGAATCCACCCAGATGAGTCTATCCGTCCGTCCATCCGTCTGTCTATCTTTGCCATTTTAATTTAAAACTTCATCTCGTTACTTTCATTTTTATGTAATTTTTTCAATTTTCCATTAAGTTCTTTCTTCGTTGTTCTTTATGATTGTAGTTTTTTTTTTTTTTCTTTCTTGCTTGAATATATATCTGTAAAATTTTTTTCTTCTCTTTTACATTATTATTATTTATACGAAATTCTTACTACGCGTAGATAAAAGCCAACGTCGAAAAGTAACTAGACCAAAGTAACCAAATGTTTTCGAATATAAAAAATTAAATTAAATTCAGATACGAACAATAAATATATATGTAAAAGCATCTCTTATTTCCGATTTTTAAATTTAAAGAGAAAACGAAAAGCTTGCTATGAAGACAGTTTTTGAACTTAGCCAGTGAAGCCAGAGAACTCCCTAAGATGATATATGAAGTTTAAATATTTTCAAAACAGAACAAAAAAAAATTGAATAACCTTTGTATACATAGCAAAAAAAAGCAGTAATGGTTCGATTAATTTCTATAAAACTTATATCCCCTTATAAAATAAAAAAAAAAGCGCTCTTTACATTTAACTTTTTGTTTTCAAAGTTGTTATTATATGCTTAGCTTACCATGAAATCATCTTCTGGATAACGACTTTCATAATATTTCAGTTTATCAATTAATTTCTTTAGATTTTCCTCTTGTGTATGTTGAATTTCACGTATTTTACTTTGATAAAATGTCTTTAGTTCAGTGATTTCTAAAGCCAACTGCGAAAAAAATTAAAATGCAAAAATACTTTTTGTACATAAATGGTATAAAAAAAAAAATGAGAAAATAAAATAACTTACTTGGCTTCCTTGATTTTTAATAAGATCTTCACCAAACGCGTCATTGCTGGGAGTTATTTGACGATGTGACGGACTTAATAATAATTCCGCTTTTGAACGTTTTTTAGGTGAGCTAAGATTGTTTAATGACTTTTTATTTTCAACAAAATCATCGGGTATCAATTCTTGATCTGAACATTCGGAGGCTGATGATAACGTATCCGCTCCTTGGCGTTGTGATTTTTGAGAAAATACATCATCAGAAAATCTAAAATAATGTTGAAAAGTTTTAATTAAAATGATGAATAATAATGATTTGATTATAAGAAAATAGATTGTCTGTCTCACTCACTGTTTTTCCAAATCTACACATTTCGTTTCGAAATATTTCCTTAAATCCTCCATTTCTTGGGCATGTTTATTTTCTTTTTCTTGTCGTTGTTGTAATAATTTCTGAATTTCTTGTTCTTTCTCTCGTTTTTCGTGATCCCATTGATCCATTACGACCTTCAATTCTTGATCGTAACGCATTTTACATTTCTCTAATTCTTGTCTAAGATAATCGTCAAATTTTTTTTGAACCATAAAAAACAAACGAACTTCGCTAGGTGTTAAATACTTCTGAAATTGTTCAATTTGTTTGCTAAATGCTGCCGCGTCCATCATAACATCAGCTTCATTTATTGGATAATAGTCCGCTTGACGTGGCATAGATAATTGACGTTCACGAGAATTGCGTGAATGTTTATCTTCATTATCGGTTAAAAATTGTCGTTCAAGATCATCATCGGATTCGCTAACTAAATCCATAGAAATTTCTGAAATTCTTTGACCGCCATTACTCTCCTGATCACGGGGCCAATATGATTTGCGCATAGTATCCATAGTTTCAGATAATTGTTTTCTCAACATTTGCACTTCCGAATTCAGTTTTTCACTTTCGGCCTGCAAATTTTCACGTGTCGTCAAAGATTGTTGCAGGGAGTCAGTAAGTTTGGCTATTAATTCGTCACGTTTTGATAATTCTACATATATGTCGGTGGTCTGTAGAACGAAAAAAAAACATTTGACACAAAAGTTAAAAAAAAATATTTAATGGAACCAACCGATCCTCCAATGAAATCTTCGTGAAAAGTCCGATATTCGGTAGAGTTCGTTACCAAAGAACTACTATCACGTCCCGAAAGTAATTGCTCTGAAGACGGATTGACCAAAGATTCACGACGTTGTAAATTTTCCAATTGCAGATTCAACGAGGCTAAGCAGGCATCTTTTGTCGTCAGCACCTGCTGTAATTCTTCCACTTTTTGTTCTAACATCTGCAATATATTCGCACTTACTACACTTGTGCTAGCAGCCTCTTTTTCTTCGGTGTTACATAAAGTTTTACTTTCGCTGGTTTTTGTTGTTGTCTGCGTAACAGTATTAGTAACGGTAGCGGCTGATATGAGTTCCTCATTAAACGATAATGAGTTTCTTTCGCTTTCTTCCGTAATATCCTCCAAAATATCTTTTGAAAATTCTACTAGCGATACACGTTCCATAGTTTTAATTTGATTAGTTGAGTCCGTAGAGTTTGAAAATATTTCAGAAGGAGATAATTGTGGTGGGATATCACGGAGTTGTGTTTTCATCGCCAAAATTTTTAACTTCATTAATCTTAAATTAGTTTCTTCGTCTTCTTCTTCACCGATATCAATATTCAATGATTTATTTGAACTTTGCTCTAACCCTACTTTCTTTGGTTGATTAAATTTCTCTGTTAGACTATCATCTAAGTCGGTTATCTGTTCCGTTGCAGGTATATTATTATCTGCGCAACTCTGAAGATTTACCGACTTTAATGTCAACTCCTTATTGGCCTCCAATTTAGGTAATTGCTTTATATTAATAGGCAATTTTGGGGGAATTTTATTAATATCCTCATTTGCGGGTATAGGATATTGGTCTGTCTTTTCTGCACTAGTCTCGAAATGTTTGGTTTGATTTTGATGATTAATTTGAAATTTTGTCAAGAAGTCTCCGCCAATTTCTAGTCTTGATAGTGCTTTTGAATTTTCTTTGTAATTTTCTTTCGTAGCACCAAGTTCACGCAGTGAAGACTGAGCGGCCGATTCACTATAAGTTTCTACATATTTCATTTGTTTTTCGTTGGCGTGGTCAGAGAGTTTTTCTGTATTTAAAACTTCTGTAGACTTCAATTCAATTAATTTCAATTTGTCTCTCGTACTGCTGCTGTTTTTGCAAAGATTTTCTCCAGATATTTGATATCGATTCGCATCGAAAATTTTTTCTTGAGCAATAGTCGCTAAAGTCTCTCTCACTGGTTTCTGCGGTGTATCCGCCAACAATTGATTAATTAGAGTTTCGTTGTTAATGTCAAAGCTAGGATTTAAGGAACTTACATTTTTATCATCGAATGATAATTCAATTGAATGATTTGTCGCTACAATTTCTTCTACAGAGTGATCCTTCTCGCTATGCACTGAACTAGTTTCAGACAAATGCTTTTGATTTATATCTCTTATTAAATGTTCTTTATTATTCGGTTCGTCTTCTACTTCTGATGTTAATTCCTTATCTATTTTATCTTCCTCAATTAAATCAGACACATCGTCTGCTGTACTTTGGTTATGTATACTCAACTCTTGATCATCTTCATGCTTTTCTTTTTTATTACATTTTTCCATAGGCAAACTGCTGATTTCCACATTATCTAAGTTTACTGAAGATTTTGCAGTCTCCTCTTCCTCATTTATAAGAAAGTGTTGAGCAAGTTTACCGCCCGATAGTTGATCATCATCGATTTTAAATTGTTCATCGTCTGTGGAATTTTTTAAACTTGGGCTCCGTTTTCTAGCCAACTCGCTACTACCTTCACTGAAACTCAAATCTAAACCAAATAAACGTTTAACTGGCGGCTTACTACTAGTTGGACCAGGCATGGAGTCTGTTGCATCGCCAGTTTCACTAACTTCTAAAACCTCATCAATTTCTTCTTCTATGCTATGTTGATCAGTTTCACTGCTTGATATTGTGGTTGCTGTTGTTGCGCTAACGGTACCAGCTGTTTGCTCATTTGCATTTTGTAAGTTACCCTCCATGATTTCTATCGAAATTGAACTTGTTGGCTCATCAAAAAACGTTGAGAATGTTGCTGTCGTTGTTATATCGTCTAATAGACTGTTAAATTGATTGACGTCTTGCCGTAGTAATTCTTCAGTGTCTACTAATGAAGCTGAAGCACGTCGATGGCACTGTTGCGTTGATTGATGTGACTGCCCGTGTTGTTGTTGTTGTTGTTGTTGCTGCTGTTCTAATTTAGCGTTTGGCAATGATATTGAAGTTTTCTCTATTGTATACGTTAATCTTGAACTACTAGTCGAAGAGTCATACTGTTTTTGTCCGCATTGTGCTAAACACTGTTCTTCCTCTGATTTGCAATCCGTGCAGCATTCGGCAGATTTTGACACCACAAACTCCAAGGTCGGTATAAATTCAACATTATTTATTGTTGATGTTGTTGCTAATACACTTTTAACAGTAACATCTGCTACATTACTAGAATTATTTGAATTGTTAGAGTTGCTGGCTACTGTAGCTTGAGCTTTGTTCGATTGTCGACAATGCTCTTGCTCTTGCTTTTGTGCGTATACTGTTGGAGGGCGTAAAAATGTGGTGACCTGAAAAACAAAAGCAACATTTTCAAAAATAAATATAACATTTTAAAATCAGTAGTAGACCGAATTGTGCTCTAAAGTACATCTATCCGATGAAAATTTATTTAAAAAAAAAGTATATTTAACTAATTTTCCCACATTTATTTACATTTCATCAGGTATTTAATTCACAAAATATATAAAAAATTTTAATACAAAATCAAAACATGATTTAATCCATCAACTAAGAACATATGTTCCCAATGTAAACCTTCTATTCCCATTTTTGCGACGGAGATCGTTCAAAACAACGAACTGCAGAGAGAGAGGTGAACAGAGCTGAATCTGTATAAAATCTTATGTTGAGAAAAAAAAAAATACTCTTTATGGGATTGATTTTAAAGGAAGGTTGTGAAATTATATTTAAATATAACTAGCAAAGTCACAAACCGAAACTGTTAATAGAGGCCTATTAGGCGATTAACAAAATCCTGGTAATCAAAGTCTTGAAAGGATTTATATCAAATATAATTAAAAAATAGCACTATTTTGGAACTTTTTTGAACGAATATTATAAACAAAACATCAATTTTTGTTAATTGTTAATAAAATTTGATATAAATATTTGGGTAGCCACTGTGTTTTTTTCAAAGTCCAATAAAAAAATTTTCCAAAAGCAAAGCTTGATGTAAACTATACATCGTTGAAAAGAGTATTCATCAAGAAATCACCCGATACTCGGTTTCATTTTTTCGTACCACTTAGTTTGCCCACAAGGGACAAATGGAAATTTTTGCATTTTGAATGTCATAGCAGAAAAACTTTTTTATAACGCCTCTGTTACCAGTTTCGGTTTATGACTTTGCTAATTTAAATATAACTTCATACCCTTTTATAAACGGACTGACGAGTTATCAGTTTCGGTTTATGACTTTGCTAATTTAAATAATATAATATAATATAACTTCATACCCTTTTATAAACGGACTGACGAGTTATCAGTTTCGGTTTATAACTTTGCTAGTTTAAATATAACTTCATACCATTTTATAAACGGACTGACGAGTCAATATCCATCATAAAGTCGTACAGTGAGTAAACCAATATATACTTAAGTCTCAACAGCATTATTTAACTAAGTTTGTAAAAGTAGTAATTGCTTCGACACTTTGACAACTATTGATTATAATGGAATAATCCCAATAACGTTCATTTTCTAATGAAATGAATTCGAAGAGATTAGATATAGTTTTTATTGAAAACAGGGTATCATTTTGTTTGTTTAGTGCGACAATATAATAATAATATTTTCAAGTATAATGCAAAAGAGATTCATTTATCTATAACGTACAATTGATTTGACCTGCATTTCATAACCAGAACCTTTAATTAAAATTCATATTCAATTTTATACTTTTTTTTTTCTTAATAAAATTACATTCAAATTGAAAAAAACAAAAGATCGTATTGCGAAATGATATACATTAAAGCAGAGTCTCTTAATCTTTTAAAATCCAGAGAACTGTAAGAGATAAATCCAAAATTTTTCTATATATCGGATGATCGCGGTTTATTTATTTTTTTTTTTTTTGGTACATTTTTGAACCGCTTTTTGTAGCCTACTCTTTCGAAATGACTCCAAACTGCCATATTATTGATGTTTAGTATCACCGCTATTTTCCGACGACTTATGTGCTCATCTTACTCCAACCGGTTGCAAAATTTCATTAACTTTTTCAATAACTGACCGAACGCAATGCATGTTTGACATCAGAATTTCCGTAACGGTATCGAATAAACCACTCCAGGATCCTTCGTTCACTCACATCATTCTCACCGTGAACTTAACAAATTTTTCACAAATTTCTGTAGCGTGTTCACTATTTTTATATTTCAGGTATGTATTTCACTCATTTTCAAATTAATATAACTTTTTACACGAGCAAAACATTATAAAATTATCTTCACAAAAAATGTACGCTGAAATGTCGTCTTTTAAGCAGACGAGTTTTGCCAGATATATAAGCAGCAATACCATCTAAACCGGGGAAACATAGCATATCACCCCCAATGCGTATACGATATTGAAATTATTATCGCATATTGATCTGTCAATTTGTCGTTACGGAAGAATATTTTCAAGCGCAAAACGAACATCTTCCGATCTAGGGTTAAAGGCAGAGGCAAGGACATCAAGATATACATAAAACGTAGCCTTGAAATAGAGAGAAAAGATCGAAAACGAGTTCTATGTATATGACAGAAATACAGATAGAAATGAAGATAGAGATAGAGATAGAGATACGACATAGAAAGAGAGTGTTATCAATCAAGTTTGCTGCTGACAGAGCAGAGCATATATCCGCAAAGGAAAAAGAGAAGAATCAAAGAAGATAACAACGATATACGCAACTTAAACAGAACTATCCGCAAGAATATGTCAATGAAATGGCCAAAACGACAATTATTGAACAGTAGTTAAGGAGACTATATGTAGAGACAGATTTTTTTTTAAACTAGATTTCGAATGGACATAAAAATTTCTCAAGTTATCTCCGCCGTCTTAATCCACGAGCAGATAAGGCATGCGATCTGTGTCAAAACATAAATTATGATGCGGAACGTGTACAATTTTTATTTGTCCAGCTTGGACATCTTTGAGAAATATGCTTAGCAACACATGGACCTAGAAATAACATCATGTAATTTATTAGCATTTAGATAAGATGAAGGAAATGCAATTTATTTTTCTACACGATATTCTCCGATCTAAAAGTCATATAAAAGTAAGTTGCGAACTTCTTATCTCATTCGAGGACGGGGAAAATATAATTAAGTAACGAGTTTCAAAGATCAATCAGGATCCATCTCAAGCTAATACGGAATTAGAAGCGGTTCCGGGATGTTTTTACCCAAACGTCGTAAAACCACTAGTTGGCAAATGCGCTGTCGCTGCGTCCGAAAAAAAAAACCACGAAAACCAACTAATTCGACTCTCTGTGAATCCATTAAAATATTTTAATTATATAACTTGAGTATGTATTCTGTTTGATTATGTTGCTTCAGCCCGCGACTTTAGCATAAAAATTAAGGATGTAGATCTTTTCTTTTGTCTACATTTCAAATGTGTAAAATTTGAGAACTTAACCTAAAAAATAATATTTTTCACTTATTATCAAACATTTCAGAACTTTAGAACTTTAGAACTTTTAATTAGTCCGCCTGCTATTCTCTTTTATTATAAATATTGAATTATTGAAAAATTTCCACATATTTAATTCAAATCTTTCTACTTTCAAATTTAGTAGTTTTCGAACTCAGTTTTATCTTAATTTTCTTCTTGCATTCGCTATCTTAACTGAACTTATTTTGTTTCTCTTCAAAATTTAATAAATAAGTAAAGAGTACTATTAAGCCACCATTGCCACCATGGCCACCAATAGGCAATAGGCCGCTAGTCGAAATTAATTACATAAATTTTATGAAAGAATTTCAGTCTCATATTGTTTTGAAAATCTTTTTAAAACCTAAGAATTGTTTAACATTTTTGAAAAATTATATTATTTTTATGTTCCTTTATTGCATCTGCTTAGGAAAGTTCACCGAGACACAATTGTCTACTGTGATAAAAAAAGGATTCAGTAACTCTGCATTATATGATACATGAAACATATGTGGCTCTGGAGTCAATTGAAATATTATAGATATGCACTCATCATAATGCATAGACAGACATATGATTACAGCAAGATAGAAAGGTATACATACAGTTAATGAATTACATATGTTTTTATACATTTTTGTAAAACACATACAAAACTACTTTAGAAAAAAAAAAAAAAAAGTTCTAATTAAAAAAAAACATTTCAAATAACTCGTGTGTGGTTGTCATTTCAATTTCAAATACATAGATATCAGGGAAATAAATTAAACTCAGAAAACTTCAAACTATCTAAAGACATATTTTTTTTTTTGCTTATATCTATACCGAATAAATCATTAAATATCTGAGTGTATAAGTCAAATATATTAAGAAGAAACACATGTTATTAAATTTCGAAAAATATTTACGAAATTCAACAAATTTAGATGTGAGATGAAAAGACTATTTATGGCTTCTTTTGTGATGCACACATTATTAATTTTTATTTAATAAAAAAAAAAAACATTGGAAGGAAACAAGAAACTGATTAAACTTTTATTGCATCGCGTTTTTTGATATTCATATAATTCTTAAAAATTTGATTTTATGGCATAAACTGTGTTAACACAACTGGCCTTGGTCTCGTTCCGAACGAATTTAAAAATTTTTTAAAAAATTTAAAAAAAAAATTGTCTTTAAAAAAAAATTTTGTTTTTTTGTTTTTAAAAAAAAAATTTTTTTTTTTTTTAAATTAAATTCAAATTTTTTTTTTTTTTTTTTTTTAAATCAAGTGTTTAATGAATCTCATCGTACGCGTAGTGAGTTTACCGATTTTGATCTGTTGTGGTTTTTATATTTCACCTTTACAGATATTCATTATTGGTCATCTACTAGGTCGTCATACACCAAGTTGAAGTTGAAGAGGATAAAGGCAGATTGTAAAAATTCTTGCATTCATGGGCAATCCCGATAATTTTTTGATTATGCAAACTCATTTAAAATTAACGGCTAACATCTTTAAATGTACTAAGTAGCGAAGCCTCAGATTATTTCAAGAGAAGAAAAAGTTCGATAATATATTTCAGATTCACGTGAATCCTCAAATGTAGATATATTTCGGACATTACCTATATTGACATTATATAAATATTATCAAAATTTCTGTTCATTTCGAGCATGTGCCTTGTCTAATTGGAAATATATATTTGAACTGGTTTTTAAAAAAAAATTCTTAAAGTCCAAGCGAAAAGCTTTTTATAAAGAAATGCACAATAATTTGAAATTTTGAAATTATTTTCCTAAAAAGTATTCTATTGTCATCATTCTGTGGTTAGGGTAAATTAGGTTCTAAGCACAGAAGACCATAAATCTGCCGAAACTCTTATTGCTACGTAGTCCCACCTATAAACGTTAAGAAACTTAACGACTAAAAGCAAAGTTTAAAGTTTTAACCATTGATGCCTGGCGACAGCTATTTTTTGGATTGCAGAAGGAAAGCTTCGGCAGTTGTACTTCTGTTTAGAAGACTGCGCTTCTCAAAAGTTCATCTACTATTTAAGTCATGATAATCCTGTACAAGCCATTACGTCTACCTACGACTGCTAGAGATAGTAGTTAAACTCGGAGCATGAACGATGTATAAGACAGTGTCGATGTCTTTCCCAGTTTATAATAGTGCTTAAAATTAGATTGAGGAATTCGCTTCTGATATACATACGGCAAGTCCAAAGAAGAAAAATAAAATCTATCGAGGTCAAGTCACCTAAATGGGGAAGCTTTTTATACTCTCTTGTTCGTACTGCTCTTATGCTTAAATTAGATCGTGGAATTCGCTTCTGATATACATGGCAAGTCTAAAGAAGAAAAATAAAATCTATCGAGGTGAAGTCACCTGTTGTTCATACTGTTCTTCGGGGAATATCGTGATAGGTGTGAGAGTTGCGCTGGACAGAAACATTCTCTAACTAAAGGGAAACTCTGGACTATACCTAGTGAATGTTTGTTCTGGAACCTAGAGTATACTGTTATGGGAATTGTTCCACAACTTGAAGGACGTGTAGACTATCGCCTTGCAATGGAAAATAGTCTTTTATTTTATCGTACCGTGTAGTTAGACAATCAATGTAAGTAGTCACGTAAAACCCATAAAGCTGTCTGCCGTCTTTCTACGAAATATTGAACTTAGATGTTACCATCCCAGCCTTAATTATCCATACCTTCCCTAATAAGTCAACTCTTGTCTATCATGCCCTTTAACCAAGAATTAAAAATTCCGTTAGAAGAGAAAGAATGGGCTATTTACAATGCGCATGAAAAGCAGTCTTAGCTATGATTACATAAGGGGGACAACCTTTACCACAAAAAAAAAAAAAAAAAAAAAAAAAAAAAAAAATCGTCGTTTAACAGATGTTTTGAACATTCTAGAATTTTTTCCTTGAAATTTCGAGTATTTTCTAATGCTGCCTGTATCGAAAAAAATACTTTGTTGAGAATTTAGGGCCTGTTATCTTAACAAAAGGATCATAGTTTAAGTTCACTGAGACAAACCTTGAATAAGAGGTATGAAGCTGAAAACGATTTGCAGACTTTCAACGCTCTTTTTTGTTAGAAAAAAAGTGGGTTTTAAAGGATTCAGTATAATCGAATATAATTTTCTTACTTGTTAAAGTTCATTCCTTTCATTTTAATAATTTTATAAAATTATTAATTTAAATTTTTAAATTAAATCGTAATCTTAAGTATATATATAATTTTATATATTATATTACATATATATGGATAAATTTATAGGCTTTCGAAATCAATTTTCGCGATCATCAATATTAGTCATGTAAATGCTATGCCGATTAAGATGTCTATTCCCGAGCGCTACATACATAAAAAAAATAAAAAACAAAACTAATATAATCGCATCTTTTTTACTTGTGAATGCAGAAATTAATATTTTAACGAAATGCAATTATATTCAATTGAGGCCAGAACCTAACATTCCCACATGACCCAGTGTGCAAAAAAGCAGCCCTTTTTTTTTAATATAAATTTTCGTTGAACTTGTTGTCTTCACTTAAAAAACTTTTCTAGCTGTTCATAACATGTTCAACAAATGTTTGTGCCTTTTTTTTGTTCCTATCTAGTATTCTTATTATATTATTATTATTACAAGCGCAAAATGTTTGCTCAATGCATGAAGAAAAAAAAAAAAAAAAAATTAAAAACTTAAAAATCTTATGTGAACTAGTTCAGTTTATCAAATTTTTTTAAAACTAGAACTAGAACGAAAAAACAATTTGTTCATATAATTTTTCAATTTTTAAGTTTTTTTTTTTTTTTTTTTTTTTTTTTTTTTTTTTTTTTTTTTTTTTTTTTTTTTTTTTTTTTTTTTTTTTTTTTTTTTTTTTTGTTTTATAAAAGTAAAACAATTTCAATTTAATTTACGATGAAATATTCGCAAATAGGTTATTTAAAAATAAAAAAAAAGTTATTTAACTTTCTTTTCAAACTAATAAACATTGCCTTTTAAATATCAAACTGTCAGTATAAACGTCCTTGAACCTGTCACCCACTTTATTAAACTTTAAGTAAAGTTGCGCAATAGTCAAAGTAATAAAGAAAACTTTTTCAACCCTACTACATTTAAGTAGAGAGAGTAAGTTAAAACTTAGTATTCATATAATCTAGATAAGCAATTCGTTAACATAAACCAAAATCTCAGATATCTTTAAATACTTTCAGATAATGGACAAAGAGACAAAATTTAGTTAAATCACTATTGGAGTTACATTAAACATTCAATTAAAATCGCCTTATGATACCATTGACATCTGAAAACACTGACAAGACAAAATGCTCTCTGTTGTCCGAATATATAATTCACATTTTATAAGTAATCGGAATTTTTATTGAAATTATCGCAATCGTGAATTATTGCCCTTTTAATGTTATAACCCATACCCTACTTATGATACAGAATACTATAAGTTTGTATGTAACACTCAGGAGGGCTTAGACCAGATCTAATCTTTTATTATATCGGATTGATGCAACATCAATTTTTGATTCGATTTAAGTCTATCTTTCGGTTTTATATCTGTCCATTCATTTTTGTATTCAACCTACAAGTAGGAAATTTTTAAAAATTTTTGACATTTGGTAGACTAGCGTCTTGGCGTTCGGCCGCTCACAAAACTTATTGAAAATGGGATTTGATCGAACCATTTTTATGATCGTATAATCCTCTATTTGAGGAAAGTCTTTTTATGACAACATTTGGTAGACTGGCGTCTTGACGTTCGGCCGCTCACAAACCTTATTGAAAATGGGATTTGATCGAACCATTTTTATGATCGTATAATCCTCTATTTGAAGAAAGTCTTTATATGACAAAAATTTGCAATATCTTTCGACAAAAGTCGGTAGTTACTCAAATTTTGATATACAAAATAAATATAAAAGATCGGAATCGGATGGCATCATTTTTTTAATTAATTTTATTTTTTTAATTTTAATGAAGGTTATCATCATAATAATTTTTTTAGTTATTTTTATGGTAATTGACATTATTATCTTTATTATATTTTTATTTATTTTTATTCTAATTAATTTTATTATTATTATTTTATTTATTTTTATTGTAATCGATTTTATTAATATTCTTATTATATTTTTATTTATTTTTATTGTAATCGATTTTATTAATATTCTTATTATATTTTTATTTATTTTTATTCTAATTAATTTTATTATTAATATTATTATTTTATTTATTTTTATTGTAATCGATTTTATTAATATTCTTATTATATTTTTATTTGTTTTTATTATAATCGATTTTATTAATATTCTTATTATATTTTTTTTTATTTTTATTCTAATACTGTTATTATATTTTTATTTGTTTGTATTATAAATGATTTTATTATTATTATATTTTTATTTATTTTTCTTGTAATTAATTTTATCATCATAATTATTTTTTTATTTATTTATTTTTTTTTGTAATTGAAACTATTATCTTTATTATATTTATTTTTTATTTTGATTGTAATCAATTTTATTATTATTATCATTATTTATATTATTGTATACATTTATTATTTACTGTAATCGATTACAGTATCAGTAGGTTTATGATTAATGGAAAAGTTAGAACCGATACATATTCATGTCACAAATCTCAACAATTTTTGCTCTATTTCGTTAATTATTGATTAAAATATTTAGAGATTATTCCTTTTTAGCTGCTTTTGACATGTCTATAGGCAGATCTCTATATTTCAAACTACCTTATAAGAGTGAAACTCAATTATTACGACTGTAAAACTCCGAAAAGTACTGAACAAGCAGAAGGACTTGATTAAAACGATTCGGAATCTCATGTCATTATGCTTAAGAGCCTATACGAATGTATGCACAATATTTACCCATAATGATATTTCTAAGTCATTCATAATTTTTGCATGTAATGCATAAATTTCATGAAAAATATGTTAATAAAATATTTTTAAACGAGGAAAGAGTTATGTTTCATTTACAGCAAATTGTCTAACAGGTGACGTCCATCGGCTTGATAGAGTCGTGTAGGTCTTACAAGTATACATTGCATATCATTTTTGAAACTAGTTATTTTTTCAGGAAATTATAATTTGTTTTACCCGAATGAATTTTTCAAAAAAAAAAAAAAAAAAAAAAAAAAAAATGTGGATCGGTCAATGAATTGAAATGAAACAAAATTTAGCGAGAAAGGTCAAGCCTCCTTTCCTTTTTCCTTTTTCATGCCTTTTTTTTTTTTTTTTTTTTTTTTTTTTCCACTGAACTCAATATGTGATGTTAACCTTAAGTCATAGGACAAATCAAGGACAGATAAAATTATTTCTATCAAACAAAATTTGAAGCCATGATCGTAGGATAATTTACGGTATCATCGTTTCTATGCATATTACTAATATTTAACACAAATCCAACATGTTCCTGGATAATGGATAAAATAAAAACGTTCAAACCATTTTCAAGTCATATATGTACGCGTACTATAATAAATCCCGTAACTTACATGAATTTTATTCATTTTTTAAAACATCCATAAATTCGCTTTTATTACTTGATAAATAAATAATTTTTCAATTTTTATATAAAACATATTTTTTGTTAAAATTTTTTAAAAATTTTCATGCAAATAAATTTTCACATCATTTTCAATTTTAGAGTAATTTTTTACACTTATTGGTAAATTCCGAAGTAAAACTTTCTTTAAAAGAAACCTAAATTTGATCTTATTTTTTTTTTTTAGAGTGAATGAACGAAAAGAGATTAACAAATGTGGATTTTTTTTTTTTTTTTTTAAATTGAAACAAAAAATAAAAAAAAAGGAAAATAAAGAAACAAATAAATAGCTAGACGAACTGAATTGAACTGTAGAATCCACATCACACAACAATATTCTCTTCTAAAAGAACGCAATAATAAATAGTGTAAGCGCAACTAAACGTTCAATCTTCACTACATAAGACAAAGTTGTATGACAAGCATGCAACATAGACAGAGCATCGATTCAATTGAATTCAACTAAAACGAAATGAATTATGAGAGTGAAAGTGAAAAAAAAAAAAAAAAAACAAACCAAAAAATGAGAACACAAACTAAAAACGAGAACCGAAAGACCGAAATGTGAAAAAATAAATATTTTATTAAATTGAAAATGAGAAAGAAAAAAAAAATTAAATAAATATAGAATAAACAAAATTGAAAGAAAAAACAAAAAAATTCTTATAAACTGTTATATTTTATTTCATAATTGTACATGTATGTGTTATACGTTATAAAGTGTTTTTGTATCTTTCGTGTCGTTACAAGCGGTTCCGTGCACCAGAATTGAAACACAAACAAAGCTACTCCCCGATGAACGATATATTTATCATACTATATAAAATTTATTTTCGAATGGATACTACACACAAGAGAGTGTATGTGTATGTGTATGCGTGTTTGTGTGTTACAGAAAGAGAGAGAGAGAGAGAGTGAATGTTTGTTTACTTATCGTACAAGTGAACCTATATAAACAAAATGACACACACGCATAAGAACATTTCAACGAGTACACATATACAAGCTCAAATCAAATCAAATTTAGCCAACACACTTTAGAACTTTGATTTTAAATATAAATCTAACAATACTCTTTCCTAATTCCTTTTTATACAGTTATAAATATTCACATTCGAAGTTCATATATCCTGGCCTGCCCTATTAGTAGAATCGGATAGAGAAGAGCAAATAATTTTATTCCAAATCACACCCTGATTTTTAACTCGTGCATATCATTTAAGTATGTCTCGCTTTCGCTTTTGCATTCGTTCCCTCTGTTTCTTTCTCTTATGTCTTCTTTATCTCTTATCTCTTCAATATTTTCTAATGCAAGTGGCGCGATCGTTTATTGTTTTTAACAAAATAAGTGAACAATTTTTTCTTTCTTTCTTTTTTTCCGTTTTTTTTTTTTTCGAAATGCACTCATTTGTACGCTTACTAAATTACTACACTACTCTAACTACCTACTACTAACTATCTAACTATAACACTACGCTAACACTAACTGGCCACATTTAATCTGAAAAATTTATCTGAAACACAATAAACTTCAGAATAATGAATCATTTTTTTTAAGTACATTGCATATACGCTTATGAATATTACAATTTGATAAAGTTACCACCATCTTACACCTGTGTAAAACTAAAGTACTAAAGTTAAGTAAGCTTAGTAGTATTTGCATATATATATAGAAGCCAAAACTGACTTATGGATCTGTTATAAACGTTCGTTTCATAACATTTACGAGAATAACATACAAGAGAGAATTCATACATTTCATACAAGTTATGTTAATTCGAAAAATTAACTGAACAATTCTGAAAGTTTATCAAAAATACTCAATTATTTCGGTATCAAAAAAATTCTTGATATATGAAATAAAAATGTATTGCATTGTTTTTCTATCTATAATCAAAAAATGATGACATATATTCATTTTGTGATATATTCTTGATCAACAACATATTTGCAATCGATTTAATCACGTCCATCCGTCTATATCTGTTGTAATGTCTGTGATGAACATTTTACTGGCGACGACATCCCCTTCAAATTTGACAGAAACATTGGAAGTTTTGTTATAAGGAGTTTGATATTAAATAAGGTAGAATACGTCTACAGTAAATTAAAATTAATTAATTAAATTAAAAACATTTTTATTTTTTGGGGAATTTTTCTTACTTCTTACTACTTATGGGCTACTTATGGCCATAAAAATGTCCGCGATATTCTATAAAAATGGATTAAAGCTGTCACGCCTAATATTAGGCCCAATATCGAAAGTTCGTTTTTCTACCTTTTTTTTTTTTTTTTTTTTTTTTTTTTTTTTTTTTTTTTTTTTTTTTTTTTTTTTTTTTTTTTTTTTTTTTAAATAAAGACAATGGATATAAAAGATTAGGCAAAGCTGAATGAATAAACTGTTAATAATTAATAAGAGCTTGTATGCTTTTTGATCAGCGACATCTATTGGTAAAAATGATAAAGTAATGCGAAATTATCAACGTACTTAATGGTTAATAAATTCGATAATTTTGATCTTTCTCTACATGAAATAATTGTTTACTATTTAGTATTATCCAGTTATACTCAATATATTATACAGACGCTAATCATACAACACTTTGTTGTGCATATGGCCAGATCAGATCACAGCTTCTAAATCCGAATTCAACTATTATTGCAGATGTTTACCGATGTCATTTCAACAAAATTTAATTATATATTGTTGTAGAAAAGCCCAGTAATTGTTAATAGACACAAAGTCATCCGCTTGCATGATAACGCCCACTTACACATTACATGAGTTGTTAAAGGTACACATTGTTACAGCTTGAAATGGAAGTTCTGCCACATCCAACGTACCTTAATAGACATAACGACTTCTATAACTTACAACTTGTTCATATTGATGCAGCGGGACCTGATTGTTTGGCATGCACATTCTTCTAGTAACAATTTACTCAAATTGATAAATGCCTTTTTCAAGTGAAAAAAATGGCCACAATATATATATGCAAGGACCAAGCACCTAATATATTCAATTTTTATCATCAAAAAATTTACTGAAAATATTGGTCAATATTTTTTTATAATGTTAATTTTAACATTATCTTTGTAACAGTATAAACCTGAATTTTTTTTTTTTTTTTTTTTTCAATTTTGTATACAAAAAGGTCAACCAAGTCAACCAAGCTCTAAGGCTGTTCAGATATACCTTAATTATCAAGCACAAGAACACAAATCTTTAATAACATTAAATTTTATTTGAGAAAAAAATATTTTAATAAATATTTTATATATATATGTTTCTATATATTGATTTGTATAAAAAATTTTATAGTTACAGATACCATTAACTAATGCGTTTTTATGTTGAATATTTAACGTATATAAAAAACACGAAACAACGATATACAATAATTTTGAGCACGTCTTTGTTAACGTTATTTTAACACAATTATTTATTTTATTTTAACACACAAGTAAGGCATTTAAGTTACTCAAGGGATGAAAAGGACAAGAGACAATTTGGAAACACACTAGAATTATCAAAGAAAAATATTTTTAAAGTAGAAACTGTAAAAGAAATTCTTGTTTACAATTAATCGAAAGCAAGTAGAAAAAAAAAAAAAAAAAAAAAGTAAATGGATATACTACTCGTGTTTTAATCAAGAATTTTAAAAGGATATTATCTTAAATAAAAAATATATATATATAGGTTGCTTTACGTTGAAACACCTGAAAAGTAATTTTGCAAATGCGTTCCTTTGTTTTTGTTCAATTCGCATCCGTATTGTTTTCCTTTTGTCGAAATTTCGTCGAATATTTGTAAAAATCAGACATTTCAAATGGTTTAGTAACCTCTTTATAGGGTTGAAATGTGGCCGGTTGAACGATAGTGACATTTTTCGGTGACTCAATACGTATATCAGGCGATAGGGTGCTGACAGTAGTAACGACATTACCTGTATTATTATGAAGCTGTCCATTATTATTGTTATTTGTATTTACGTATAAGACTGAGGTGGGTAGAGTAGACTTTGTTTGTTTTAAATATTTATAAGCAGTTGGCAAATTATTGGTCAAAGTGGAATTTGATGATATGCCAGCAACATCCATATGATTTAAATACGATGTTGATTGACTTAATTTGCAATATCGCAAATCATCTTCATTTATTAACTTAGAATTGGAGGCGTTAGCTAAGCTAACATTATTCGAATTTAATGGATTTCTTTGACTTGCTGCCGCTGACATAGAATAATGACGTGGCGTGGTATTTAAAGAATGTGATGATAATTTTGATCTACAATTGACGTTATAATCTTCATTGTTATTATGATTATAATGATGATGCTGTTGACTATGTGGATTTCTTATAACCGGACCATCCAATGATGATTCTAACCATTGTTTAGATTTTTGTGATTTCTTTTGCGTATCTGTACTATAAGAATTAATCGATGTTACATCATCTAACGGTTTATGACATTTACTAAGTTGAGTCGTTGTTGAAAGTGGTGGTGGTGGTGGATTAAGAGCTGTATTATAATATTGATTATTGTTTAGCATATCACTGGAATGAGACTTATTGGTTTCAGTGGTGGCAACAGGCGGTAAGTTTGACTGAGACCGCCAACGTACGTTGTTGGACGTTGAAGCGTTATTTGTAGCTGGAATAACATTAGCGTTAGTATAATCAATTTCTTCCATGGACACATAGGAAGGAGCTAAAGAAATGACATCTAGTGAAGGAGTAATACGATTTATAAGCTGGCAATTCGAAGTTGGTATTAAACGTGTTTTATCCCGTATTTGGAGGGATTGGGGTGAGTGATGATGCGCCACTGTTGGTGATATGTACTCCTTGATATTTTGACTGGATTTTATAAAACCACCACCATCTTGATGGTTAGCATGGCTAGTAGGCGATAAATAGTATTTATCACATTGCACTATAATCGGTTGGTGTTGCGGTTGTCGATGCAAAGTGGCCACATTGGCCGAATTTATTGAATACAATGAAATATTGTCCAAGCCGTGACACATCACTGATGGCGGGCTAACATATTGTTGAGCCTGAGATGTTTGAGCGGGCAGTTGTTGCGGCTGCGAATGCTGTGGTATATAACGTCCGTATTGTGTCGAATTGTTGTGCTGAGCTGACGGTTGCAATTGCGGTTGTAAAGTGGTGTAATAAAATTTCTGTGTCGCATACTGCAAATGTGGCACCAGAACTTGATGGTGTTCCAAAAACTGCTGCTGCTGTTGTTGCTTTATTATATGCTGGTGTTGTTGTTGTTGAGTATACTGTTGCTGTTTTAATATGATTTGTTGCTGTTCTAAATGGTGTTGTTGTTGTTGTTGTTGTCTAAAAACTTGTAAATTACCAACTGTTTGAACTGTGCTACCAGCTACTGTAGCAGAACGTTTCTTTACGGCCGTTTTGCTAGGATATTGTTGAGTAGCTTGAGCTAAGTTATTTCCTACTGTCGTACTAGCCGAATGTGTTGACTGCGTATCTACGCTGGGAAAATTATCATACTCGGATGAACGATTCGATATCTCCGATTGACGATGAAAGGCATTGTTGTGATTTGCGTTGTTGTTTAATTGATTTTCTTTTGTCGCTGATGGCTTACGACGCAAAATTGTTAATTCCTCATTTTGACCTCCAGCAGCCGTGTCTTGTTGCGTAGTTGGTTGCTGATGTTCTTCTTTATATTGTGTAGCCAAACTTTGTATGAAATCATTCAAATTCATATACTCGAAATTGCCATTCAAAATTTGTGTCTCTTGCTTCTGAATCTGCTGCAACAACCAGCTTTTCTCATCTAGCAATTTCTCCAACTCTTGTTTACGTTGTTCTAGAGTTTGTTTTTTTAATTTCAAATCACTTTCGGCTAATTTATTGCCTTCATTGTTATTGTTGCTGTTTTGCTGATGTTGCTGCTGCTGTGTGCTGCGAGTATTTGTACTACCGCCATTGTCCTCGTCATCATTAATTAAACTACTGGCCATAGTTTCGGTCAATTGGTATATGGGTCGACTGTCTACAAGTGAATCCTTCTGGATTTTCGATTTTAAGTGCATTTGGGTCTCTCTAGCAGTTTTCGTTCCGTTCTATTTTATAAATGAAACATCATGTCGCGCACACATGACCACACACAAGCATAGGAGGGATTTATCTTTGTGCAAGAGCGTGGATTTTCTTGTGTGGCACCCTAAAATAAAACACATACATGCATGAATTGTTTTATGACAGTTAGGGCAATAATCTTACATATAAGTTGCATTAAGAATAGTTAAAAAAAGTAAACACACCAACACAGGCCTAGATGAAAAAACCATAACCAATGTTTGTTATGAGTACGAACAGGGATGGGGGAAAGAGATTGAAGAAAAGGAAATATAAAACTTACAATTAAACATGCCCCTAAAACAGAAGTCAATGTCCTTATAAAAGTATACACACAGCAGCATACAACACTACAGCGCCAAAAATCATTTCAAAAGGCGCACTTAAAATTCCATCACCTAAATACTTCCTTCTTCACTTCTGTTCAATTCGATTCTTACCACTGTGTTAATAGCATAAACAATGAATTTTAAAAAATGTTTGCCAACGCTGTTAATTGATTAAGTCAAATTCTTACAATTATAATTAACGATACATAAGACATTATTAAATAATTGTTGAGGCAGTTTATGGCAAAAAGGTGTAAAATACAAAGTCTTAAACTTACTTGAATTTCAATTGTCGCTGCTTTATGTACACAAATCTCCTGTCTCCAGTTTGTAGGTACTTGGTATGTATATTGGTATGAAAGTAGGAATTGTATATATTACTAGTTCTATTACTGTTCCTATATTATATTTCCCTACGAATATATTTATATTTATGCTTTATGTAATAATAAATTTCATATTTTGCTGTTGATTTTTTTCGTTTTGTTTTTTCTGCATTTTTCATTGCATACTCGTTTATTCACGATCACGCAAATTTCGTAACTTTAAACTTAACTAACTTGTAAACGATTTTTTTTATATTTTTTTACATATTACATTAAAAACAAACAATTTTCAATTTTTATAACTGTTGGCTTAATCAAATAAGAATTGCAAAATAATTACAAATTAACACAAAAACGATGTACACAAACCCAGGAAAATTGTATTTATGTAATGAAGTTAGCTGTAGCTTTAAATATCCTTCTTTTCTTTTTCGAGCACATAGTGACTTATATCGTAATTTGTACAATGTTGCCAGTTTATTATATTTTGAAATATAATAACTTTAAATCGCACTTTAAAACTTCTAAAATATTTTATATAACTTCGCTTAAAAGCTTTGCTCGGTTTTCAGGCTCTGAATTTTATGTTGAATTTACTGAAAGTACGCATAGAACTTTTCGGCAACACCAGAATTGAAAAGTTGTTCAACTATTTTAACAGATTTCGCTTTAAATAGCCGTATGGTTTTGATATAGAAAACGAAAGACTACTTCTTTCAATACATTTCGGTTTATTCAATTTTAATTCGCCGGCTTCATTGTGTTTGCCACCATATTCTCATGGCTGATGTGCCTCAAAATGTCCGTGTATACATATACAATACTTCCAAAGGATGCAACTTCAGTTCGAATGCCTAATAAGCGAACACGGCTTCATCGTGTTTCATGTTTATTATTCGCCGATCTGGCAAGCAAGCGAGACAAGAAAACATTTCATTAAGTCTATTAAGCTTGCCTCCACATAGCTGCAAAATGGCGTCACACTATCGAGAGTTAGTCACATAGAAATCTAAATTAAAATTTTTATCGTACTAAGGTCTTTCCCATATAAAAACGTTTTGCGTTTAACAAACTTTCAAATTTAAATTAAGTACATTGAAAGCAATGAATACGCACTCTTATAGACTTTTTCAATAATAAGGTTTGCTGGGATTAGAAAATCTTGTGGGTTTTTTATGTAAACAAACGAATAAATAAACGTTAACCATATGTTACAAAAAAAAAAGGAAGAAGAGAAAATAAGGACGATTTATTTCAGTGTGAAAACACAATTTCGGAAATTTTGCATGTACATATATTATTTTAGAGTTATTTCATATTATATGATTCGAAATTTTGATTTTTTTTTTTTAATGAGATGTAAAAGTGGATGTGAACGAAATTTTTATTTATACAATACATTATTCTCTTGTTTTTACTTTTGAAACACATCCTTGTTTGTTTACATACACTTTAATTTCCTTACTTTTTAGATGTTTACTTCCCTTTACCATATGTTAAGAGTTTGGTACTTACATTAATTTCCTTATTTTGACTTCTCAAACGATACGGTAAAGTAGGCAGCTTGAAAGCTCGAAAAGCGCGCAAATGTTTACATTATTTGTTTGAGCGATTTTAATTATTCAACAAATATACACGCACACAAATTTTATAAAATCAAATCATAAATATATTCATATGAATTATTTTCTTTCTAAATATAAAAGAGAACAGCACGAGTTCATAATATATCTAGCGCAAATTTGACATACATACTCTTGCATTAATATCGGAAATCGTATAAGAGCTCTGTTTACAAAGGTGATTATTACAGCTAGAAATACGAAAGACTTTTACAAGCAGTCAAACCTTTGAATTTAATTTTTTCCAATATTGACAAGAAATTTAACCCATCCATTCCATCTAAAAGATGACGGTAATATATATCGGCCATCCAGCACATTTTCAATGAATGCTTGATTAGCAGATAAAATTTGATTTGAGAATTAAATTTTAATTGGACATAAAGTTATAAAGTCCATAATTTCAAGAAGAAAAAACAATATCAAGTATAAAAGAAAGACAATTTTTAACGTGGCCAAAATTCCGCCAAATGCCATTATCTTGGCTAACTTAGATCTTCATTAAAAACTGCAAACTTCAACTGTTGTGTATATGTTAAATTGTGATTGTTAAGCGTAGTATAGTATTAAAAATAAAAATATTAAGAAAATGTAAATATTGAAAGTCCACAACACTTCTAAAATTTTCGATGAAAAAATTTTGCAATGTGATCAAAACAATCGCACAATTGATTTTATTTATTCTCATGGTTACGCTAAAAAAAAATTAATTTGTTCCAAATACTTTAGCAGGTGATATCTTATTAGCACGTTGCTAGCTTATAAATGAAATTAGAAGTTACGCACTTACATTTACTGCTATGGTTCAGGTTTAAAAGCTAATTCCAAATTTCATATTATATTTGCTAACGCTATAAAAATGATTGATTCTGTGTATATACAAACTGATATAATGAACGGGCAGACTATTTAACAAAAAAAAAAAAAAAAACGGTTTATAAGTTAATTAGCACTTAGCACTTTTATATCAATAAAACAATTCCGACTTGGCATTCCTTAAATAAATTTTCGTGTTTACTAGCTTTTTTTTTTTTAAAAGGCTTCCTATATAAATAAACACTTTAGCAACAGTTTAATTAGCTGTTGCTTAAGAATTTTCAGCTACTACATATAATGCAGATACAAAACATCAATGGAACGAAAAATGATTTCAAAAATTTTAAAATAAAAAACCAAACTTACAAATAAAAAGCAAAAATGTTAAATGCGGATATGTTTGCTGTTTTGTTTCTCATGAAAGCAATGACATTTACGGATTCTCTCTGTCAATATTTTTAATTATTATTATATTAATTTATTTATCGCAAAGGCATTAATACTTGGACTAAAGTAAAAGAAGTAGGGGCTTAAAAAAAAAAAAAAAAAAAAATATAGTAATCTATTCATATTAACAAAGTTCATTTATTTATTGACTCATATATTATTTTTTGCAAGTATATCGGAGATGTGTCGCTTCGAATATGAATCTTCAAACTGGAGAAAGGTTTGCTTGCGTGCACAAAGTGTGTTTAATTGTAACATTTTGTCTGCAAGTGCAAAAAATTTGACGAATCAATTTCTTAAGAATTCAATAACAAATTCAAAATTCAAAAAAAAAAATCTTGGACTCTATAATTTAAAATTTGCCCATAGCTACAGCTAACCGTTGTTGCTCTAAAAGATATTAAATTGAATACTCAAAATGTATATAAATTTTGGTGCATATCATCGTTAAATCGTCTTACGACGTAACGCTCGTTATTAATGTGAATGCATCATATATGTATATATATATATATTATACATAATTGTTTTCCGTTGAGCATGTGATACACAAAAGAAACGTTTCATTGTAACCTCTTCAGAGGTTTGATTAACGTAGCAACACTGAATCATATCAAATTTCTATGTAAAACGATTTATTTTTGTTTCATTATGAATTTTTGCCTTCTTCCTTTAAAACGAGTAGTAATGCGTCATTAAAATTGGCATCAGGCCAATACAATTCCAAGTAAATTAAAATTCAAAAGGATAAGGTCAGAAAAAGAGCTATTGTAAAGAGAATAAAAAGAACGTGTAAAACTAATATCTCTCCTCTCTATAACTGGTAACATATAAATAAATATGAATGGAGAAAGACAATATATAAAAGACAATCAATTAATCTTTTAGCCAATATTTTAGTTAGTGTTGCTGCTGCTAAACGTTATAATCTAATATATATATATATATATATATATATATATAGAAAACTAGAGACATACCTATATATCCTATACTTGACCTGATTTATATTCTCAATAGTACATCATCTTTCAAGTATAAACGTTACTAATTTTAATTTAAGGTTTGTTCTATAGAATAATGAAATTTTTCCCCCTTCGTCAATTTCTTTTTTTTTTTTTTTTTTTTTTTCTTTTAATATTAGAGTAATTTTTATTAATTTATTATTATAATTAATATTACAATTACATAAGTTGGTTTTAGAGACGAGTTTGAATCAATTCTACACATTATGTACTTTGCAAGAAAATAAAATCGCATTTATAGAGATTAATTTCCTTTGTTCTCGATGAACAAATTTTTCTTAGCTAGCTTCTTCAAAAAAATGTTTTAAAAAATCGTAAAATCGATTTGAATTGTATTGAAAATTAAAAACTCAATAAAATTCATGGTACATATATAAGAGGTATGAGACCAGAAGTGAAAAAAAATTAGGAATAAAACGCAAATATCTAGAATTACAATATCTTGAAATATAAGGATATAAGGATTGAAATTAAGTTCTTCTCTTGCGCTACAGCCCTTTACAATAATTTATGAAAAATTCGTGTTTTTCTTTTCTTTTTTTTTTTGTCCAATTCATAATTCATACATACACACACACACACACACCACTACCAGCATCCAAATATGCATACTTAGTGTGATTTTTGCATTAAATTATTTATCTGAAAATTTCACTGCTTTAAATTTTCCCTAATTTCAGCGAAATTCCTGCAGATTTGTTATATTGTTTGAGTCCAGTGTGCTAAATATATTCGCTTCGTTTTTATTTAATTTTTTGTTTGTTTGTTTTTTTTTTTTTATTTTAAAAAGATAACCGTAATCTCGTAAATTTTTCTACTGCTGTCAATTTTTCTTCATTGTAACCTGATAGAAGGGAAATGAAGACATTCTTGATACGTATCTATTTATAAATGTGTATATATTATTATTATTATTAATTTAGCGTTTTTATTATGTAATTTGTAATTATTTAAGGATAATTAATTACATATACTCGCAAGCTAATACGCTACTTAAAAAAAACGGTGTAGTTGGTATTATTTCTGCAGGGATTATTTGCTTTTTAATACATGTTGCAGTGTTGCTCTTTATTTGTGAAATGAACAACAAATATAAACACAACATGCTAAGACGGCAATGACAATGTTATACACAATATGCAATATATATTAGTAATAGTAATTTGTTGTTTTTATTGGTTTTTTTTTCCACTTTTTCTCTTAACTAGCTTTCGAAATATTATTATGATTATTAAACAATAATGTGACGTTGACTATCGTCAAAAAAGGCAACAGTGGTAACAGCTTATTTTATTAATTTAACCAACCGTTACCCTACACTTTAAGTCACCCGTTTTTTTTGTATTTTTGTTTTTTGTTTTCTTTTTTTTTCTTTTCTTTGCTTACATACACATGATAACTGATTACTTTTTAATCATCTTAGGCTTAATAGAGGCAACAGCAGCAGCATTTCGTTTTGTTTGTTCTTCATCATCAGGTTAAGAAGTTTAAAGAAGAATCCGGGTTTTTTTTTTTTTTTTTTTTAATAAAAATAGGTTTGCAATTTATGTACTAAAAATTTTCGAAAAAGATTATGATGTTAAAATTAAACAACAGCAAAATCATTTCTCAATCAGAGCAAGCCTGCTTGAGTTATGAAAAAGGAAAATTGAACGTTTTTCGCATTTCCATTAAAAAAAATATAATGCTTCTTAGAAAGTGTGTGTATGTGTGACTTTTGAAGCGTCTTTGTTTTTACCATCCACTGTTTGTTTAGATCAAATTTGTTGCTGTTGTTAGTGCTGTTATTGTTGTTGTTGTTGTTGTTGTTTTATTTTTGCTTAAGGATGTTGTTAATTTCGTTTTAGTATTTCTTGTTGTTGCGGTTATTATTGTAAATGCTTTGCTCAACTAAAAACAGGTGCCTTCTGGTGGTTGCGCCAATTTAAGATTCTCTTTGCAAGTCATAATTCGACGTATTTCTTGTAATAAAGACTTAATTGTATATTCACGATTCCATCGTGCCAGCATGGGTACTAATCTAGGATCAACCTGTTAAAAAAGGAATAAGAGATATCATTCTCTTCAAATAATGGAAATCGAAAATAGCTACGTACCACGCCATTCTGATTAATGCAATTAATATTAACTTTTGTTAAGAATTTTATCGTAGGTGGTTCATCTGGATATCGCTCGCCACATTCAATTTTTAGGGAATACATTCTATTCTCATAAGGAGTCTGCCAATCGATGTAATAGAACATTGCGTTAAAATATAGATGAAAAAAAAAAACATATACATTTAGATTTCCAATTTGCCATGTGTTAGCAAACAAATCTACTTACTCTAGGAGGACCAATGATCATGCCGATCCAATATGTGAGAGTCATGTCATCATCATTCTCAAGGCCCCAGGATATGGTACCATCACCCACACCTTTCTGGCCTTGATCTAATTCTTCCAGTAACCTGAAATTTCTTGGAACCACTGCATATAAAAAAATAATTTTAAAGACAAAAAACTCAAGCTACCATCGAATATATATCAAATAAGAAAACCAATAAAACGAAAGACACGGAAACACAACATGTGACATCAAAAGGCTGCGATCGATCATAAAAAAATCTGTACAACTAAGTGGAAAAGCATGTAAATTTCTGTGTTAAAAAAAAAAATAAAACGACCAACATTCCAAGGTAATAGAATTGTCTGCTGTTTGACCCCCAGATACATGCATACTTACATACGTATTTGTAAATTGTTAATCTAATTACCTATTAAATATTATATAGTAAATAGACGATGCGGGCCTTAATCTTTTGTACAATTATAATAATGAAAGGAAGGGCAAATGCAGACTTTCACGCATAATGATAACTGACGATACACAATCATAGTTCTTCGCGTTCCTCAGGCGCATATGCATTTATTCATATTAAACCAAAGGCCATCAAATCGAATGGGCGGTGGGTGCTGTAGCAATTATAGCAAAATAAAAAATGAAGAGGAGGATTTTACTGCAATTTAATAACTTCAGTACCCCACCTCTTTTCTGATGTTTGACAAAAACAATTTCCTTGCTTATTGCTCAAATTTTTTTCATTCTTTTCTCGATTTTCCTACTTTACTGCAGTCAGTGACTATACTTTTTCACTTTCACGTTTTTGCCAAATGCAAAAAAAAAAAAAAAATAGCACACACACACCATAATTTTTTCAAAGCGTTTTTCTAAGCAAAAACACTGCAAATTTGAACTATAGTCTTTACGATGACACAATTTATAAGATAAATTTCCTAATTTTGCAAAGTTAATTGAAAAAAACTCTTGATAAATCTTAAAATTTTTCTTTAAATTAAAATTTCTTACCAACACCGGTGGATTGATTCGCCATTTTTCACTCTTCACAGCAATCTACTACACACTCTTAAGAAACTTCAAATCAATCTCTTCTTTCCCTTTCGCTCTTGTGCAATTATAAAACGTACCTCTAGTGCATTCGCTTTATCTCTTTGTCGCCAAGTTTAGGGCGTATTTTACGCTTTTTTGTTTGCTTTATATCTTTTTTTTGGCCTTATTTCTTCTTCTTCCTTCAATTTTACGACATATATGCTTGAAATTTTCAAACGTTACTTATGCCGTAATTTGTAGTAATTTGTTTGAATATCGTAGCTATTGAATTGACAATTTTTGCCATGATAACATTACCATTGATGTTTAGATTACTTCTAATTTATGCATTTAATTGAATAAACCAGCAAGTGGTAAATAATGAAAAAAATTTCGCAAACTTAAATAAATAAATTGAACTCTTCTCTCACAAAAAATTCAAATTTACAATTACTTTCGCGGTTGTGTTCTTTTTGTTCTTATGTCGTGTATTTGTTAAAGGCAAAAACATCAACTAAATGTGTGCTACGACAGGAATGGTAACTAAGGGATCACAAGGGTCAATGCGTGATCACATGCATAAAATACATAATTTATTTATATTTTTCTTTTTGTTTTCTTATGGCACATGCTAGGTAGGGACAACATTTACAGAAATACGTATATATCGTTTGATTGTGTATCATTTGAAGACAAGGCATTCATTACGAGACAACTTGAGGAACGGTGTTAAACGCACTATCGGCGATACAAAGTTGTCCCAATATATATCGAAAAGCCTTCCAGATTTAAGAAAAGGCTTTAAAATAACTAAACATTATCATTTGTGCCTTGAAAACAACGTGGAGCAATTACTCTTTTATAGAATAGTTCTCACCATTCATTAGGCAACCAAAGTGTCTCTTAAAATTTTGTGTTAACGTCAATAATTTTATTAGCAAGTTTTTGGCGTTTTTACACTTTTTAAATTATATATGCGTTTATTATGTAGACCTAAAGTTAAATTATATGAAAATAAATGGGATTTTAAAAGTCAATGAACAAAAAATTTATGTGAAAAAGATTAAATCGAAAGAAATCATTTGTTTCTTCCGCATTCGCTATATATATATATTTATATATATATCAAATTCTTTTTATAGTAGAAATAAATGAACAAGAACAAGTTTAAAAACATAGATAAGAATATAAATCTGTAAATAAAAGATAAGAAAGAACTTCTGTATATAATATATAGATTAGGAGATTATATCTGAACAATACGGATCAATTATAATAAAAATTTTTCATTATTATTATTATCATATAATAAGATAATTTTTACAAGTACGTCAACTATTTTTTATATTCTACATATAAACATTTATATAAATATTATTGTTATATATATATGAAATAGCTGGGCCGTTTTAAAACGTATTTAATGTTCTGCATCTCGGTTTATTTTGGGCGAAAAGATGTATGCGTAAATGCGATACATATTCGAAAAAGTCTTTAGGACAAACGGCAAGTAATGGATTCAATTTTTACAACGATAAAAATTACATAAAACATATGTCCCTTTACAGTAGAAAATCTTGATATTTTGTTTTCTTTTCAGATAATTTTTGCTACCTGTTTTTAAATGACAATTTAATGTATCTTCTTGGCAGAACTGGTTTTTTTTTTTATTAAAAATGAAATAAAATGTTCTGTTATTAATTTGTATCGTACATACAATTATTTCAAGCGAAATTCCGGACTATATCTTGTTCTCTGTAGAGAGAAGCTAGGGTTTCTTCATTGTAGCCTAAATCAGCGATAATTTAGATATATTTCGTTTGCCATTTATTGCATTTCATTCGCATGGTTGAACAACATAGTAAAATCATTAAAGCACAAAAAACAATGAATATTTGCTGTTACGATGAAACTTATGAAACAGTCATCAAGAGGATCATCAGGTTTATGAAACTTTAAAAAAACTTAAAATATGTTTATCTCCAGCTAACGATTAATAATCTATAGTTAAATTTTACACGCCTAATCGTTATCCGAAAATTACATATTGTCCGAATGTCATCTCGTTATTCCAAGTAAAATTGTCCATATAGTTTGATATTTCAATAGGAATTCATTTGTATCCTTATTGAATAGTAGTTAAGCGCTCTAATGTTTAATCAATACTTGATAGAAATTGCAAGATCATCTTAACATATCTTGTGACATGTGGATAACGATTGGATATTTATAAGCCACTGACTGACTGTTTTAACATACAAAGAAATCACTAAATGAATTTAAATTGTAGATTAAATCAAATTAAAAGATATTTCGCTTTATAAAATAAATAATTTGTTTTCTTATGATCGCCGGAAAAATTATGAATATCTATAATGATTAGAAATCAATAAAAATGTTTTGAAATCGTTCTCATATCAAGTCGATGGTGTAGTGAATATATATATATATATATATAATTGTACTTGGTAAGGCTACAGAGGCTACGAACAGAATAATGTTTACTTTAAGTTGTCTCCACTCTCTGAAAAACCTCGGCAACTGTTATTAATATCTTATTACCGAGCATTTCTAAGCAATAATTACCTTGGAAATGTTGTTTTATCATAAATCAAAGTTGGCTTTGTACTAGATGTACGTAAAAAATTCCTTGTCTAGTATTCATTTCATTTTTAGCTTGTCTGATACTTATTTTTTAAAAATTTTTCGAATAAGACACTAACCAATTTTGTGTTGGAAAAATCGTCTATATTAATTTATATATTTTTGTTCTAAATTATATTGAATTACATTGAGAATGGCATTTCAGTCGTTGCTAGTTTTGGAGAAGCCCCTTCAACATTTAGCTTTATCCGATTGGAATAATCGTGTGAACACATTGCGCAATGTTGCTGATGCTCGACGTGGTGATGCTTTTCGCATACGTCATAGTTCCCGTAATTTAAGAAATGAGACACGCATAGAGGGTGATTGGACCAACTATGAAACTAATGAAGCCTTATCCGATCGGCGAGTTTAGCAATTATATTATTTTACATACGCCCAATTTATTTAAATATAATATTTCAGTATTTCTGAATTAAATCGTTGGCGTGATGCTATAGCAAATACATTTGAACGCATTGAACGTGAAATGAAATTGCTAAGCGAAGAGAAATGCTCGACTGAGCGTGAACTTGAAGCCATGCAAAATCCTTTATCGGTTATAGGAGAATGCTTAACTATGAGAGATTGTCGCTTGGGTGCTGAAATGACCTATGATGACGCCGATACTGAAATTAAGAATGAACTACATGTACTGGAAAATAATCAACGCTTATTAGCTGATCAGTGCCAGAAAGCTTGGGAGAAGTTATGCCGCTTGGAAGAGGTTAAGTTCAAATTGGGTTTGGAAATTGGCAACAAAGAAGAAGCGGAAGATTTAGATATGGCTCAATTAGTTTTGGATAAATTTGCAGCTAATATAACATATAAGCCGGATCCTACTCGAATCCCTAAAAAGTTTGTTTACATTTTAAATTATTGATTCGAAACACAAAGTACATATGTATATGCAATATACGCATATACATATATACATATATACATATAGGTAATATAAGTAAATGTATTTTTTTTTTCGCTTTTTAGCTCTTGCTCGTACCAATCATGGCTAGAGCATACGAAGAATATGAAGCAATTAGCTGAAAATGAGTTGGCTGATACATACGCCATACGTGAAGCATTATTTGTATGCCGCGAGAAGGCTCGAAATATGCTAGCATCGCAACAAGAGAGAGCGGAGCATAGCATACGCAAACGTATATTTGAAACTCAAAAAGCTCGCAATGAATTAGAATGGCAACAGCTAAAGGTTCGGCATCAAGAACATTTTGAAATGATATCTATATACATAATAGTTTCCTTTTTATTTTATTTTCAATGAAGATGAAAGAAGAAATGCAAAAAGCTGTTTGTGAAATTAAGACTCTGGAGCAAGCTTTGCGCGACAAGACTGATGGCTTAAAGTTGGCTGAAACTCGCTTGGAAAATCGTGCCCAACGTTCTGGCATGGAATTATGTTTGGATGAAGCTCATCATCAGCTTTGTGTAGAAGTACATAAACTTCGTGAGATCAGGCGCCGCTTATCACATAAAATTGATGAAGCTAAAACCAATTATAATATGTTAGAGGAACATGCCCAAAAGATTGATGTTGATCTCGAAAATAAGCAGCATTCTCTTATGACCGACATACGAGCATTGGATTTGCGTCAACGTCTTAAAGGTGGGGAATTTGGTGATGCCAAACCAGGTACACAAACTGATCGTAACATTGAACTAACCAAGATGGAAAAGGAAATACCAAAAAATTGAAATCTTTGACTTTTTTCGTAATTTTTTTTGTTTGCTTTTGTAATAAACTTTTGATATGTTCTGCTTGCCTGCTTATGTAAGTTTTACTTGTGCTTAATATTAAAATTGAAATTTAATTCAGCTGATTTAGGCTTGAAATCGATCGACCACTCCAATGTGCTGTCTTCAGTTACTTGCTGATTATTTATGAAATGTACACCTTGGCGTGTAAACATATCCCATTTGATAAATTTTCCTGGTATAATGGGAGCTGACGGACCGGAACTGACCATAGATTTGCAATCGATGGTTTCATCTAAAAACCAATCCACCCACAAACAAATGCCATTACAAACTGCAAGTCTAGAAAATTTTTTAATTACAATTAAAATAGAAAAAATTGTAAAAATGAAGCTCACTCTTCTGCAAATATCTCTCCTTTGTGTTTCTTATCTATGCCGAAACGTCTAAATTCAACTTTTAAAAGTTCAACAGGCTCTGCAAGGGCTCGGCAAGGGTATTCCCAAAGTGGATGAGCTTCCACTTTAGCTTGAGATATAGACATTGATTCCTAGAAACGTACATTTTCAGCTTATAACTCTTCTCGTTTAAATTTTCGCTCTGTTCCTTACCTCTACCATTGCATCGAATAAACTTAGATCGAAGCCTTCACATTCTTTTACTGGTGCTTTTATTTTATGGAGATCTAAAAATTCTACGGGTACCGCATAAATGCTTGCTGCAAACGGTGATATTTGTACTGATTCGCTTAGATTCTTCGAAATCTTAGTTAATAAAAAACCAAAGTAGAAATTATCCCAAGGTAATATAGAAGTAAGGAAATATGGTTCCGCAAATACATGTGTTAAAGAAATCAAATTCTCCGATTTCAAATCTTCCAAATTTTCTATAAAGTTTACATTATTAAGTTTATTACATTCCACCAAGGAGTTCATAAAATTTCGAGAAAATTTATGAGGCTCATGGCACCATACCTTAGAAGCACCTAAGGAACTGCAAGCCAAACCCAATATACAACCATTTCCCAAAACCAAAACATTTGAATTCTTTTGTATATTATTTTCCAAATACCGCAAAAAACGTTTGTTACGTTGAGCTTGATTGATTTGTCCTATTCTAGATCTTGAATATGTTATATGGAAATGGCAAGTACAGGAATGACGTTTAATTTGCTTTTTAAAATTAATGGCATTGATAGGTAAAACGTCAAACCACCAAGAAAATTCATCGTGATTGCAATTTAAAATGAATTCGCTGCCGGAAGATGTCAAGTTTAAAGATTTTGGTATATAATAAATGGCCTGCATCCAATGATCACGCCAAGGCACCACGTTTGTTAAAGGTAAGCTGGGTGAAGTTTTCATTTTGAAGTCTTTGAAATTAGGATGAGCCCAAAATGGAGCACAGCTGAGTAAAATTTCCTCTTTAAATTCCATTTTGATATCCCACCAAAAGAACACCAAATTCGCTGAGCCCGGCCTTGATGCTTGTACTAGTATGTTACGTGAACGCTGTAACTCTCTAGGTTGTTTACGATTAAAATCAAATTCAAATATTTCTACAGGTTGCGTTATAGGTATGAATTGATCTAAAGGCAACTGAGACAGTTGAACATCATGTAAACTAGATTCTCCATTACAGTCCACAACATTTGAGGGAGGCTTTAACAGTATATCGCCATCTAAATTAACTAAAAGCTTTAATGAATTCCATTGCGCTGCTAAATTTGATTGAACAACTTGAGCATAACATGTTGCTTTGCATGGTACACACAAGGCATCCTCAGTCAATAGGTTAGCATGAGCATGATTATATATAGCTATGGCTCCTTCACCAATAAGTTCCGTGTCTAAGACTTCGGTGACCAATAAATTTGCTCTGCGTTCCATATCTTTGCCAATCGTTATATCGGTAGACCTTTTTTTAATCAATTTGATGCGATCTCCAAAATTGTTTGCCTTTAATATTTTTTCGGCGCAATTAGCCATAGGTATAAACGCTTCACAAGCTGTTACCGTATCCGCACCAGCCTTTAAGGCCATCATTGAAAGTATACCAGTACCGGTACCTATATCTAAAACATGTATTTCTCGACCTTCTGCACGCATGCTAGTAATCACTTTTTTTATGGCAAAAAAATATTTTTCATTCCGTTCCTTGTCATGCAGCATATCGCCAAAACCGGCATTTGCCACCTCCTGATGATAATCATATGTATCATCGTTAACCACCCATTCAATTTGTGCATTTAGAGGATTTAATTTCTGCGTAAAAATTGCCATGTAACGACTTCTAAGATTCAATTTCGTAGTTATCTGGTCCAATGATTTCAAACTCATGAACACTTTGTTGATTTGCAACGATTAAATGAAACTGGATAATGGTTTTGTAAGCAAATTTTTGACTAACAATCTTTCGTCTTAATCAAACTCTTTTCATGCAAGCTATTGCATTCACGTTCGATTGATGACTGCCTCCCGCTATCAGCATTTTTAGCATTTTTTACGCTTATCAGCTGTAAAATTTGTTTTGTATTTATGTCAAATCCGGCGTTAGTCGTTAGTCAAATCACGCATATGTATGTATGGATATATGATAATGCTTAAAAGTTTTAAAAGATCTTATAATATTAAACAAATCATTAAACAAATTTCATTTCATTTTGAAATGGAGAAATATGTAAATTAATAAGTTTAAATCGAAAGTATTTTATATATGCCAAAGAATTGTTGAAAAGGGGAAAAACAGCAAAAGATTCATATGAGTAATTTTTCCGATATGGAGATATATATTACAATAAAATGGATAGGTCAATACTTTATTAAAAATAAACTATTTTTTTCGTGAGATAAAGATTTTATGTTAAGACTCGTCGAATACAAAAACGGTATGCCTGTGAGGTGGTCCAAACAATGAAGCTATATTCCATACAAATTTAAGCATATGGAAAGCAAAGTAATTGAAAATAATGAAGCCGCGCTTCCCGAAAAATTAAATTTTATATAGTATAATTTGAAGAAGAGTTAAAATAATATTGTAAAATATATAAAATAATATAAATATATCTTTTAAGTTTTACATAAACCGCCTTTAATTTTTAACCTTTTTTTTTTTTTGCTTGTTTTAATTGATCTTCCAGCCCTGGAAATATAAGTATAAGTAATTCGTCTTTATTTCTTCTTCTATCTTTACTTATTTTTGCTGAACTTGTTTATTTAGATGAAAAACCATAGGACTTGTGGATGCTAATGATGCTTAGTAGAGCAATTTTTTATGCCTGATTTCCCAAAAAATTTATATGCGCTTATTACTTTCAATGCCTGATATATAGGCAAGCTTCTTCTTTGTTTTCAGGCTTATCATTGTCGAGAGTATGCGACGCATTTTACTCCCTTACTGCTTTGGATATTGAAGGTTATGGTTCACAAAGCAATAGACACGTTCTGCGGAATTTATTATTTGGACAACGACTATTTAACAATTGATTGAAAATTACCCGACCGCACTCGAATATAAAGTTCTCATGTTTTAATGTGGCTGACTTGACTTTTCCATTGTGTAATAATTTATTTAGATCATATCCTCGAGACAAACAAACTTTTAACATTCGCTTAAGTTTCATAATTCACCTAAATTTTATGGCGTCATCAAGAAATATTGTTTAGTTTTGTTAATTGTTCCATAATTTGGAATTACTTTTTAGTATAATACTCTCTAATAAAACATAATAATATAATAATAATAGATTTTAAATTGTGTGTGATTAATAAATCGACCCTATTGCCTTTTTTTATTTTTTGAAAAATAATATCCAATAAAAATTGAAATTTTCTGTAATACAATACTGAAGACGGCTAACATAATACAATATGAAACATGAAATTAGATAAATAGCATTTAAACTTGAAATAAACCACTTTTATTTCTTCTTTTACCTTAGTTCTTTTTCCTTTATTTATCTTATGATCTGCTAACTCCCACCAAGCATCTTAAAAGTTTTAACAATGGCTCAAATATGTGCCTATAAAAAATGTCAGTTTAAGAATTTAATTTTCATCATTGGCGGCGATGACATTGTGCAAATACCTATATAAATTTAAACAATTGGATTCGGTTTGCGGTTCCCGATATCGTTCTGAAAACGATATGATGATTTTTCGATAGCTGATACAGATTACAACCGCATCGAGTTTGATGGATCATCATGTAACTTTTTAATAATCAATTCCTACGTCAAAGTACAACTTTGTACGAGATTGCGGCAGTAAATTTTCTTTTTTTATGGTCAATACTAATGTAAAATTATATCTTACATAGTTGTATTTTAACATAAAAAGTGACTATCAAAAAGTTACATGATGACATCTTTTTTCCATTCATTTCATGTTTAGTAGTACGAATAAATTCAGAAAGGAAAAGGACAAGAAGCAAAAAAATATTTATTGAACAAAAAATATTAACATTTTATTTATATATAAAGCAAAGCAAGTAAAATATTAAAGTAAATAAAAGACAAACGATAATATTAATAAACTTTAGTACACAATCCGGAAAAAAAATTGGCAAATAGAAAGAAAGGACAAAAAATTAAAAACAATATAAATTAGCCTGTAAACATAAAAGTGGAACTTCAATACGAGAAAAATGCGAATAAATAATTTCCCACCATTAACCAAAGCAATGGATGCCACCACGTTGTTCCCACTGCTGCATCCAAGTCTACTCAAAGGAGCAGCTGCGGTTGAAAATATTCTAATGGGCTTACGGAAGACATTCATCGTGCAACGCAAACGGGTTTACGTCTTCGCAGCCTCCAATTGTCTCCTCCAAACCACCCCTGCCCACAAGTTAATCCTCTATTTGGCAGATTTCAAGTTTTTATGTTATTTTAAATTTATTCTACAAAAATAATATTTTTATACTTTGCACGTAATTTACTGAAAAATGTAAAGTTATATCAAGATGTACTACAAATTTTCTAATTTTATAAAAAAAAAATGAAACATAGCACTAAACTTTCGTATTGAAATTTTATAATTTTTATTAATAAAAACTATTAAATAACGTTTATATATATTTACTTGTTGAAAATTTCCAATTCTTTCTGAAGATAACACTTAATAAAGCGTTGTAAAAATGAGAAAAAGAACGTAATAAGAATGTTTTTCTCCGTCGGTTTAAAACTGCAGGGTTTTAAGCAAATGGTAAACGTAACATTCCTACTAAAGAAGACTAAATTTAGCGTATGTAAATAATAAAAGTAATATCAAATAAAATTTTAACTAAAATAAAATCATTTATTTATTATAAGGTAGTAATAGTAAAATAAAATAAGGCATTCATTCCTTTATTTGTCAAATTATATTTATATAAATTAAATTCAGATATACGATGATCTTAGATCAATATTTTAACTGCATTATAAAAAAGAAAAAAAATGATTATATATAATTTTTTGTAAAAATTCTTTTTACTGTTTCCTTCTTTATACATATAAAAAGCCATTTGATTAGGTGGGCCGCAGTGCTTTCATTTGCGGGATACAACATAAGATGTTAATATATTTTTTTCTCCAAAAGACTATTGGTGCTTTGGGAGATTGTGCTAAGGTACATTTGTTTTTGGAAAAATTATTTTTATGTAAATTAAAATTAAAATCACTTTCACTTTTTACAAAGAGAAATGACTTTATAGTTGAAACGCCTCTTTGTTATATTATTTTACTGCCTTGCGGCTCCATAATATTTGATATCGGTGTTATGCCTAACAAACTGCCAGTAAATGAAAGCAATATGGAGTAATTAAAGTACCAAAACAGTCCAAAGAGTACAGCGAATATAACATCTAAAGGAAGGCTCAAGAAACAATCATATTCGTTATCGTTAATAGTAGAAAGCACAAAGCCGGCAGGCAAACATGTAAAAAATAAAAATTTGTTAATAACAATAGCTTTGAATATGAATCACCCTCTTTACAGTTATTAATAAAAAAAATAATAATAATAAATTAATGACCCTCTGAGAATATATAAGCGTTTGATTTTATTAAATATGTTTTTTTTTTTTACTATTAATACTTACGTATAGTTATCCTCTCCCATTTTTCGACCATGTAAAGTTCGGTTACCATCAAATAGCGAAACCACCAGTAATTGCAAAAGTCGATAATGTTTTGTAGCATATTTCCTTTCTTTGATGTTTTAGGACATCAATTTACACACTTACTTTATTTTATCTAATTGCTGTACACCGTAATTTTCATTGGTTGAAAGTAAAAGCGCAGAACTTTAATAAATGCAAAGTTGCCAATATTTAATCAATTTAATCAACGCCTACTTGTGATTATCAAATACTTCAGACAGATATAAATATTTGCTTTGGCAACACTATAACAATTCTAAGTCAGAAAAAAAAAATCAAAGAATTTCTTTTTTAATTCTGTGCGTGCAACTGTTGTAAAATTTTTGAAAATAATGTCTAGTGAACAAGTCAAGGATGCAAAATTAATGGAAAAAGTTGTGGATGAATTTCAAAAGTTGCGAAATGAACAAAGGAATTTGGTAAACAATTTAAACACTTTAGAAATGGATCTAAAAGAACACAAGTGAGTTGAAAGTTAAATAGAAAAGAAACAAACATAACCTCAATAATTCCGTGATAATTTTATTCCAAAGGACTGTGATAGACACACTGAAAACAGTGGATCCCGATCGTAAATGCTTTCGACTTATCGGTGGAGTATTGTGTGAACGTACCGTAAGAGCTGTATTGCCTCAGTTAATAGAGAATAAAGATTTCATAGAAAAAACCATAACAAAGGTCACAGAGGATCTAACTAAGAAGGGCCAGGAAATCAATAAATACAAGGAAGAGCATAATATAAAAATTCGAGGTGAAATGGTTGCTGGCGAACAGAAATCTCAACAGCCAGAAGAAAAAAAATCTGAAAATCGCAATGTGTTAGTGTCGAATTAATTAATAATAAATGCTGCTTCTACATATTCTATGTGATTAAACAATTAAAATTGCAAAAATATAAGAACCTGATCAATATTTCTTTAGTTTGTAAAATCGATGTATCTCATTATTATTTATACACTCAGTAAAACAGCATTAAAATTTTTTCAATATGCTTTATTCGTAATACAAACTAATAAACTGAAACTAAAACCAAATAAAAAATGCAAGTCTATGAATTCCCCTTCAAAAAGTGCTTATATTATGCCTAAATACGTTTAAATGTGCCCCTTTCGCCACCGCTTTTAGCAGTTAGACGTATATCGCTTATGGTGATATCATGAGTAACAGCTTTGCACATGTCATACACTGTAAGAGCAGCTACAGTCACAGCAGTCAATGCTTCCATTTCAACACCAGTTTGACCACAGCATCTTACTTTAGATTTCAGTTTAACCAAATGATTTTCGGAATCCAACATCGCTTCAACCTTAACAGAAGTTATTCCTATATTATGACATAGCGGTATAAGATCTGAAGTTTTTTTTGCAGCTAAAATACCCGCCAACTGAGCGACATTAAGAACATCGCCCTTTTTCATATTATTAGATTGAATGAGATCAACAATTTTTGCGGTTACATGTACATTGGCACTAGCTTCGGCTTCTCTTATGGTAATCGGCTTATGGGATACATCTACCATGGAAGCTTTACCTTCATTATCAATATGTGTAAGTCCCTGTTTTTTGCTATCCGTACAGTAGAATTTCAACATTTGTTTAGTCTGCATTAAGAAGAGCTGAGCTATCGCTGATGTATTGACAGACTTGGAGTTTAATAAAGATGCATTTGTAGAATAATAATTATTTTTATGAACACCTAAAAATATATGTGAAGATTTACCTTATAATACTTGGATTAAGCAATTTAGCTTGTATCGTACCCACCTCTGGTACGTATGTTTGGTGGGGGTTTTGGATTACCCACCAATTAATATCATTGGACGATTTTCCATTTGTGAAAGATTTAGCATACCTATGAGAAGTACAAATAAAATGTCTTCCAATGACTTATGGTATACACAAATTTTTAAAATAATTTCATTTACCCGCATGTTGTTTCTTTTTTCGTTTGACCGCAGCCCCAATTAAAGCTACTAAATCGTCACGGGAACAATTATTACGTATTGCATCTCGTAAAGAAAACTCTTTATTGCCAAATAAGCAAACTTTTAAATTCCCATCAGCAGTTAAACGTAACCGATTACAAGTTCCACAAAAATGTTCAGTCATTGAAGTTATAAAACCAATTTGACCTTTATAATCCGGAACTTTGTAAGCCTTCGAGGTATCATTCGGGCCATTTTGCATTGCTTCAAAATCTGGCCAACGATTTTTTATGATTTTTAAAGTATCACGAAAAGACATTAGCTTTTCGGTTTGCCACTTATTGCCACTAAAAGGCATATATTCAATGAAACGTACATCCACGTTACGATCTTTTGTGAATTCAACGAAATCACATATTTCATCGTCGTTGAAATTCCGCATTAATACGCAATTTATTTTAGGTTTATAACCCAATTGTATGGACAAATCTATACCCGCTATTACACGTTCCCATCCTTTGCGACGTGTTAGCTCTTGAAAACGTTGCGGTTTCAAAGTATCTAAGCTAATATTAAGAGCGTCTAAACCAACACGTTGCATGGATACTAAAAGACGCGTTAACATTAAACCATTTGTAGTTATTCCGACATTTTCCAGCTGCGGAATGCACTTGAGTTTAGCTGAAAAAAAAAAAAAACAAACAAAACATTTAGAATACACGTAAAAGCTTCTGGGAAAGCATTTTTCTTACCTATTATATCCACAATATCACTGCGAACTGTAGGCTCTCCACCAGTTAAACGTATCTTCCTAATACCCTGCTCAACGAAAATACGAGCCAAATAATAAATTTCTTCTGTCGTTAGCAAATTAGATTTGCTTTGTAACGGTACACCGCCGGCTGGCATGCAATATTTACCTAATAAAGTTACAAAAAAGTTAAACATTTTATTAAACAAGCAAGTTACGATAGTGATTTAGATTATCTCATTTAAATAAATATTGTATGAGAAAAATCCTATTTTCCTTGCTAATAATATATAGAATAATATTTAATTCTTAAAACTAAAATGTTTACAATCCTAGAATCTCTATATTTAATTTTTTATTAAGCCCATCCATCTGACTATCGATCGCTTGGATCGCTTCACATAAATACAATTAAAAAATATGAAAAGGACCTAAGTAATGAACTGAAACCTACAAGAGATTTCATCATATCTTCATATATATATATATATATATATATATATAAAATATATGTAAATACATTCTCTATTAATTCAACTAGCAACTCACAATAATTACTTTTTGAAAACTTAAATAATATCCCTCCTATCGTTACTCTAGACGTTATATGTACAATAAGATGAACTTGAAATTTTTATTTACTATTAAAGATATGTAATTTATAAACGAGTTTATTGTATTTAATTAATATAATATAGATTTTACCTACATCTTAAATTGCAACGTTCGGTTAAAGAGATTCTTAAATATGTGTGAACGCGTCCATGTTTATCAGTTAGAGGTGAAGCGGCAGAGGTTATCTCTGAAGGCATAATCTGAAAAATATACACATATATATATGTATATTTATATAAATATTAATCGAGCAATTATACTAAGGCCTAGACAGAGACATGCATGAGTACATTGCAATGTAATTATAAACAATTTTTGTATATTTTAAAGTCAATTACCTTTGAAAGTTTTTTATCAATAGGTTGTTGTACAGGTTTTATATTCGCTGATGTCGTGAAATATCGACACGAATGTAAATGTTTTAAGCTTGTTGTGCATGGCTTGACATTATTTGTCATTAAAAATAATGTAAATACTGTTTTGTTGCAAACATCAGGTGTTTTAAGGTAGCGTTGCATAAAAGACATTTCCAGTTATCTAAAAACACAAACAAATTAATCAAAATATCAAAAATTGTATTGAAATACGACAAGACATGTTTCGTATATCAATTATTGCGTATTTATTTAATTATTATTAATATTTCTCGTTAAAATAGTTTGAAATAAACTGCCAATACAATCTCATAATAGAGAGTAAGTAATAAAGTAATAAAAAAAAATAATAATAAAAAAAGTAAATAAATGTCCAGGACTCTGTTTATTCATAATAAAACGATAAGATATATTTATATATATATATATATATAATACGTTCACGTATTTACTTAAATGTAAATATGTTGAGAAAAAAAAATGAAATTCTTGATTTATGTAATAAAAACAAATGTTTTACTTAGCACAACGTGCTATGCGGAGCTCTGTTTGTTGACTAAATAAATGTGAATGAATAGATACGATTCTTTAGCTTTTACTTTGTTTTCGTAATAATCGCAGGTAGATAGTAGTATACTAAAATCAGCAACCAATTTGTAACGCTAAATAATACATAGGATATTAATTAATTTAATACTGCCAAACAACAAAGTGTTGACTTTTGACCAATGTAATAGCATAATAAAAAAAAACGAAACGCTAAATCAACGTCTGGGGATTGGTGGTGTATATAATTCGAAAAATTAACATTTTTAAGGTAGTTTTAATTATCATTTATCAGTTTAAGTTATGGTATAAGAAAAAAAGATTAGTTCTAATAAATTGGTAGAATTCAAGAGGTAAATTTAAGAGAATTAAAGAGAAAAATTGAAGAGAACTTAAGAGAAAAATTTAAAAGAATTTAAGAAAAATTTTTAAGATAATTTAAGAGAAAAATTTAAGAGAATTTAAGCGAAAAATGTAGGAGAATTTAAGAGAAAAAGTTAAGAAAATTTAAAGAGAATTTAAGAGAAAAGTTCAAGAGAATTTAAGAGAAAAATTCAAGAGAATTTAAGAGAAAAATTTAAGTGAATTTAAGAGAAAAGTGGGCGTGGCAGGGGTGTAAAAGTGGGCGTACGAGGGGGCGTGGCAGGCTCTTGGAAGTAAGCGTAAAAGTGGGAGTGACAGGGTCTTGAAAGTGGGCTTGGCAGGGTCCTGAGAGTAAGTGTAGCAGAGGCGCGGCAGAGGCGTGGCAAGGGGCGCAAAAGTGGGTTTGGCGGAGGCATGACGAGGGCGTGACAGGGTCGTAAAAGTGGTCGTTAAAGTGGGCGTGGCACGGGGAGAAAATTTAAGAGAATTTAAGAGAAAGACCTAAGGGAATTTAAGTGACAACTTAAGAGAATTTAAGAGAAAAATTTAAGAGAATTTAATTCAATGCATTTAATTATTGTGTCAAATTACTATAATATTACGAACCCATTTTCATCATGAAATATCAAAGATCAGACCCTTTTGTCATAAAAAGGTTTAATTTTCATGAGAACCGTGATTTAAATCTAGTGCACTTAATTTTTACCTCAAATTACCATCATGGATTCATTTCCAATATAAAATATTAAGAATCAGATCTTTTTATCATATAAAAGTTTACTTTTCATAATAAAGGTTTCATTATAAAGTTTCAAAAAAGGTTCTCATGTGATCCAAATTTTTCACATTTATTTTATATACTAGTTTATATACTAGTTTGTACCGATTTTTGCTACATAAAAACTTTTTTCAAATAGTGTATTATATGGGGAGTGGTCGTAAAAATTACGTGATTAAATTTATTTTCAATAACGTTCGCTCTTGGATCAAGATCCGTTAGTAAACCAAGTTTCGTCAATATATTTCAAATATTCCAGCCTGTAGGTTGAACACCAAAATATATTAATAGACAGACAGAGACAGACAAGTTTAAATCGATTCCGAAATGTACCACAAGTGGTGTAACGTATAATAATATAGTCGTAGAAGAAATGTTTTCAGCTTGAAATAGTTTCCGAAATTATTTAGCACGATCGAAATATACCTTTCATAGACTCGGCGGTAAAATACTAAATGTATATAAATAGGTTTCTGACGTTTACCGAAAGATGACTCCATCAAAAGCTTTTATTGAAATTTTCAAAACGTAAAACGTAATATCGTAAATTTGATCATCTGATAATAACATAACCTTGAATCATTATTGACTCATTATCAGCATCACATAATTTTTTTTCGTGCGAAGTAAATTTCGTGCCAAATAAGACTCATTTGCGGGAAATTTTGATTTTTCTACTTAATTCTAGTTATAGTGATTTTACGTCCTTTATAATGAATAACCAGTAATCAAACGAACAAATCGATTCATCCATCAATCAATGTTCAAAATGTGATAACGTTTTTTTAAAATTTCGTGTGTTTTTCAATCTTTTTTTTTTTTGAATAAATAATATTTTTGTACTTTTATGCTTATTAATCTATCCAAATCGAATGTCAATAAGAAAAAACTTTATTTAAAAACATTTTGCCTTCCGACAAAGCAATACCATGTAATCAAGCTGAGGCGTATAGAAACAAATATAACTCATCCAATTTGTATCTTAAGACAATTAATAATAACGCTCTATCAGCTATGATACTTCACACTATGTGAATCATTAATTGAAAACAACAATTGCTTTTCCTTAATATCTCCCACAACTATATTTTCACCTTATCAGAATCTTTACCTTAAGCGCTTTAGCACTAGAGCTACAGATGTTTAGCATACACCTATTTCTATCAAAAGTGATCATTTTGATGCCCTTTCTCTGATGAATTGACACAGTCGTAAAAATGAAGATAGAAAATTGAAATTTGGCAAAAATAGTCCCTAATCGATTAGGAACGAAAAGTTAAAAAAATGTCTGTAATCCGTTTTTGAACGTGCCCTATAACTTTCGATCTTGTAAAGATATTTCGGGAAGCCTGCTACACACAAATGCTCACTCTAATAAGTTAAATTACATTCCTCCTTATCGGCAATATGCTTTTAACAAAACCAATATTTTATTTCGCACAACTCTATTATCAAACGTTAGGATTGATTTCTCTTATGGAACCATATGTATATTCTCGTTTTATAATGTTATTAAACGTAGTTATTTCTTGTGCCGTTTCGATCAGAAAACCCTTCCCTCGAAACACTTGGCTACTGTGATTTCATAGAGTATTTAAATATTGAATATTACAACTGTATTAGAAGAGTAAGTAAATGAAGTACTCGGTCATCGTATTGACAGCGAAAATGTACCGAACCTTAACCTCTACGCGGTCCTACTAGGCAACGTGGCTGTGGTATCCGGTCATAATATTGACAGCGAAAATGTACCGTACCTTAACCTCTACGCGGTCCTGCTAGGCAACGTGGCTGTGACTAAGATCTCATCGGCTCATAAAGAGGGTTCAACTCTTGCTCTTTGTATAAGCACGAGTGGGATCGTCCCAAACAGTTATCGGCTAAGAAGAGTTAAGATTTTTCTATCGATACTCGGCAGCGGGTTCTCGAGAATTGTAGTGTAAAAATTTAATATAAAAAGACATGAAATAATATGCATTTATTAATAAATGAAGTTAAACATCTCATCTATCTAAACATTTTTTTCTTCTCTTCTTTACACTATTTTTAAATCAAAGTATGTCTGGTTTTGGTAAAATTAAAATTCTTAAAAATTTTAAATCCACAGAATTGTTTACGGACAACAGCAACAGCATTGAACTTTTTGATGATTGATTGACTTAAAAAAAAAAAAAAAGAAAATGATCTTCTTGGATAAAGAGAAAATTATTATTTCGATGTAATAAATGATTTATACAATTTAAAGTAGTAGTTTAGTTTATTATAGTAGTATATATAGTTAAATATTGTAACTTTGCTATCTGAATCGTACGTAAAGAAGCGACGAGTACGAGTAATAAATTTTATCACGTACTAAAGATTAAAGCTATTTTCTTCCTCTATAAAAATATTTCGCACATTTATTTCATATAAAAAATAATATTTATTTACATATCAAGTCCAAAATTTAGTATAAATTCTTCGAATAACCGATAAATCGAACACAAGAACAGATAAGAAATAATGCCTTATATTCTTGTTATTAATGCAATTTTTATAATGAAATCCATAATATGGCTTTGAAGCTTTTATAAAGAACATGTATTCTTGACCAGTATCAAATATTAAATCGATCTAGTCACGTCTAGTCTATCTATCCATTAAATATTGAGTAAATAATTTTTACTCACGCCATTATATTCATTTTGTCAAGGTCTTTACAAACAACCATTCTATTTATGTATGCCTCTTTGTAATGAAAATTTTTCTAATTCTCTTGTTTAGTCTTATATTTCAGCCGTCTCAGATTTATGTAACTAAATGTGTGTTCTTCCGATTGGCTTTAAATTTGAAGAAAAAAAAAAAAAAAAAAAAAAAAAAAAAAAAAAAAAAAAAAAAAAAAAAAAAAAAAAAAAAAA
>KK351031.1:2206071-2238948 GCA_000671755.1 Glossina brevipalpis
CAAAAAAAAAAAAAAAAAAAAAAAAAGAATAAAATTTTCATATAACAAACATAGAAAGAGGCATCAGGACTTTTCTAGTAAATATCATGCTTAGTAAAATATTGCATAGGTTCAAAGTTTTCTAGTCCGTTGTTGCTATTTTTGTAAACAATTCCTTATCTAGGCCATTAGAATTTAAATTACGTTTATATGTAAAATATCAAATGTACATCAATCAACGTTTACTTTTATGTTCACTGTTGCAGGTCACGAATATTTTTATTGATAATTTGCTTTCATACATTTAAGTTTATAGATTTCCATTTATGGCAATGTATATATAAATAAATATTGTTTAATATAATATTTATTAAATATGTTAAAACTTTTGTTTATTGTCTTCTATTAGATTCTGGCTGAGGTTTTTACACTTTCTTAATTTAACATTTTTAAATTCTCTGAAGCGAATTCTAATTTTACTAGTTTTCAACAATTAAGTACCAAGCCAACGTTCTTGCGATAGACTCGAAAGCCACCTGTTCAATAAATGACAAAAGAAATATAACAAAAGAATGAAAACATTTTGCGCGGTAATGAACGCGAACTAAAAATGTACTATATTTCGTTCAAAAGATTAATTTGATATTTTAAACTCGTGGATCAATTTTTCTGTTTATCCTTAAGATAAACTATCTATAAGATTGTTTTAAAGGGAAAAAATGAATAACGCGTATATTTTCCCATAATTAAAACAGCTGTCGTATATATATGTAAATTGTATTAATGCAAGATTTCACAATAATTTCCAAGCTGACAACTTTGTACAAGAAACTATACTTGCGAATGGCAATAATACCGTTTGCCTCTTATTGCATTGAAATTATACACTAAGATCACGATTTACGTCGTAATGCATTGCAAAAAGACAATGAAACGAAGCAAAGTGAATCGTAGTTTTCTATAAGAAATCGTATAAAAATCAAAAACAGGTTCTAACATTTTTCTTTTTTTCGATTATAGTATATATGTATATATTTGCAATACAAATTAGACAAAAAACTTTATTTTTTTATTAAAAGAAAATAACTAAAAAAATTAAACAACATAAACGAATGAAATACAATGAGTATGAAACAAATTTAATTGAATTCTGTAGGGTGCTCAACAGGTTTTTTTTATTTCTAAATAAATTACTTTGTAGCATTCATATTGGATGTTACTGCCTAAGCAGGTTTGGAGCTTTGTTCTCTGTCGGCATCGTTCCGTGAAAAGATTTCCAAAGTTTCATCATGGCTTTGAAAAATGTTTGTAATATAAAATTCTGTTGCTCTTCTACTGGGTTCTCCTCTTTATCAGCACATTGGATATAAACATACATTAATTCTTCGTCACAAATTCAAATCAAGAAAGTTCTATAAGGTTTTCTTTAACTAAACAGGTTACACTCTAAAAACAAGAAACAAGTAAAATGCGTAAGTGAAAATGAAATTAAGAAAAAAAATATGATGATTCCCCAAAATTTAAAAATTTTCAATCATAAATATTTTTTGGGAAAAAAAGTAACGCAAATCGAAAATATTGCAAAGCAATACAAAAACCAGCTACAAATCAAGAACGATCCAAAAACGCAAAATGAAACAACGCAAAGCGAGATCTTGGTGTATTTGTAGTGTAAAATAAAAAAAAAAAAAAAATAAATAAATAGATTTAAGTCAAGTTTATTTTCAATTCTATTTAATATCGATTCTGTTTACACTATGACTTCTTGTAAACAATTCCTTGTTTTTTCGCTAGCAATTATATCATTTGTTTACACCTTCTACGTGCTAGGCCATTTAATACATTTTCTGTCGGCTCCAAGGAAGACGTCGAAAATATATGTTTGGGTTTTCAATTTGCTGGATAATCAATCACGTCTGGAAACTGCTTATGGACCGATTGTTTTTAATACTTTGTATCTAATATTATTCATTTGCCAACATAGTTTTATGAAATCGAAGTATATAAAAATCCTAATGCATAATATAGGATTGGCTTCTGCTGAGAGAGCTATTTATAGTTTAGCATCGTCATTATGTTTACATGTACGTATTGTGATTTATGTATATATTAAATTAAAAATTTTTTTTTAATTCACAGTATTTAATAAAAAACTGGTCGAGCGCTCCTTCAATTGTATTGTGGCAGATTGATGTTGACAGCAATGAATTTATGTGGTGGTCTTTTATTACATTACACTCCCTTCTTTGGATAATTATAGGTGGCGGCAGCATGATCATGGATTTACCAGACATTCTGGGCATTAAGCAGGTATATTCATACCTCCTTTAGAATTTGACTGCATCTTATATTTATATATTTTAGGCTTATTATGATATAAAAAACTATGCTGAACCATTGGCTTACAAATCTTTTGAATTACGCGTGTTATACGACCATATCCGACATCCTTCTTTTTCTGGTCTAACTCTCATTCTGTGGTTTACTAATCTGATGACTCTAGACCGTTTATTGTTGGCTATCATGTTGACTGCTTACATGCGTTTTGCTTGGTCAACAGACCGCAACGATTTAGAGTACCAAAAATATCAATTACAACGAAAAAAAGAGGAATTGAAACAAAGCATGAAATATTTATAAAATCTTTGAATCAAAATTGCCCCCCGCGTTTCATAACACAATAATTTATAAGTTAATAGTTAACAAATATTTTCGCAAACTTTACAACGACAACAAAAAAACTAACAATTGCCAACTACTAAAATAAGAAATAATAAAAAATGTATTTCTCTAAGTTTTTTGTAGTTGTTATTCTTATTCTTTAATTGAATTTAATTACTGACGGATCGAAAGGTTGGCCTTTAAATGGCGAACCTTCTGCATTCCACGCTTGTTTTAAACGATCTAATTGCTCCGAACTTTTGTCATTAAATGCTTCTGCGATATTATTCTTTTGTTTTTCCATCTCCAGAATCCGTAGTTTATGTATGGCCGCTTGAGAGGATTCTGGTAATTCATCTATATACTGTTCACAATCCAATCGTTTTATATCTATGCTTGGTTCCTTGCAAAATAACTTATCCCACCATATTTGTTGAGATTTATCTATAAATTAGGAAAATGTTTATCTATGTACATGAAATATCCAGATCTGCTATTTATATACCTAGACTTATGTGCAACTTTCCTTCCATTAAAGTCCATACAACGTCATTGTGCTTAAATTTAGACCACACTTCACCGCTAACTAGAACTTTTGGTTGATTTAACAAAGCTTTAATTAAAATAGAATTTGATGTCAGTTCCATTTTAATATGTTTGCTGGATTTAACTTGTTTAGGCAGTTTGATAAGTAACTCAATTTCTTTAAGTGTTTGCGACCAACAGTAATTTTCGAAAACCGCACCATTTTTATAATCAACTTCGGAGAAGTAAGTAGTGTTGTTTTCTTCTTTTTCATCTTTAAATTCCTTCACTTCAGGTACTAGTTGAATATGTCGAGATTGTGCCTTGGTCTCTTTTGCAACTATTTCCACTTCTTCTAAAGCGGGAGGCACTTCATTAATATCGTCTGCGGCTAATTGATAAGCTTGACATTCAGGATCGTACTTTTGCAAGCAACTCATCACTATTTGCTCTTTCATGCCACGAGGAAAACCGATTCTATCACCCGCATCTTTCTGGATATAATAAAAATCTGTGCTGATATGGAAACATATGTATTTTTTTTTTATTTCTATTGCATTACTAGTCGCTTACTTCCTTTTGAGGAAACCAAATACGGCATCTAAAAATGTGGTTACGGTCTTTTGATCTTGCAAAAGTTCCCTTAATATTAAATCTGACTTTAGGAAGCTCATTTTAGTTTAATATAACTTCTAATCATCTGATAGCAAATTTAGTTTCTCAATTTTTGCTTTTCTTTTAGTTTAGGAACTGTGGAATACATAGTAAACCGATAGCGTATATTTAGCTAATGCACATAACGTTTAATGAATGAAATTGTGAAAGAAGAAGCATATATCACTTTCAAGCCGTTCAAGCATGAAAAACGAAAACGCAAACATCGATATACCTTCACTCAACCATACTCTTTAATATGTATAAGAAAACTTTTTTTTGTAGATAATATTAAGCTGATTGCTAATTTTTCGTTGATTCTAACAATAAATTGTTACAGTAGTTGACCATACTTTCTAATTTTAGCTTTCCATCGTGAAGGCGTCAGTGAACAAGAAACTTGAATCATATAGCAAATTTTTTTGGCGATAGTCGCCTTTTACGTTCCCTCCTTATGTCAAATCTGGCGACAGCATAATTAGTGTCGCTTTATACAAACTAACATTATTATTGAATATAAATCAAGAAAAATAACCAAAAAAATCTCTTTTAGAGTTTTATTTGTAAGAAAAATAGCTGTGAAAGGGTAACATAAACAAACCTAATACATTACAAACATACAAGCATGAAAGTTACTCTTCTTTAATATTACCTTGTTACACTCAATTAACAATTTCATACTCCTATTTTTCGAATTTTTTTTTAAGAGAGTTGCCAGAACTCTGGAAAAACTTGTTATTTTAAAGGTAGCTAAATACCAGGAAATACAACCCTCTCTATACGATTGAAAGTTACGATGCCGCTACTTTCCATTCATTCCGCTACTGCTTGGTTTGCGTCTGAAATTCTTTTTACGCATTTAAAAACTAATATGTACGTATATTTGTTACTTAAATCACATATTTAATGTGTCAGAAAATGCCTGGCAATGCTAGTTATACATATGTAAGTAACGGAATATTTTTATTTCACGGCTAAAAAAACAAACATCTTTTATTTAAATATATAAATTTCCAAAATTACTGTTAATAAATTCAACACTTAAGATTGCCTTTCGTTTTTTATCATCTGGGCTTTCTTTACTAATAAGGCGGGAATAACAGAAAAAGTAAACAATTTAAAGGGGATAGCAAAAGAGCTTATTTTATTTACATATGTTTCTTCTTGTTCTTATATCACGCTATTACACACGTCTCAGTTATAGGTTCTTATGTGTTTTGTTCAGGTGTACTAAATGGAGTAAGACGCAGATATATGTATGATAGAATTATGAGTTCTTTTGTTTACATTTTAAACCTATTGTTAAACAAAAATGCACACCCACAATCAAAATGTACTGGGCGGTGGGTTTTCCTCGTACGTGTGAAAATACGTATAAGGTATAACACACACAAAAAGAATGTACTGAAGTATTTGTTGAATGATAATATGTTTATAAATATGTTGTGATGAAATTAAATTTCGTCCAGCGTTTGAAAACATTAAACATGAACTTTTAATTTTTTTTTTTATTATTTTTATACGCATTGATGGATACGCATTGGCTACAGTAATCACGTTATTATAAATGCTAAAGAAATGTCAGAATCATAAGATCTGAACTTGTAGCTCATGTCCTGGGCTGAATAAGTACAAATCCGTTTTTAAGTTTCACCTAGATACCTAGTTTGATAATTTAACTCTACAGTACACTGAAGCATAGGACGATTTTTCAGCGGACGATAGTCTGCATCATTTAAGTTATGCATCAATCCCTATAGTGGGAGATTCCAACATTCTCGAGGTTCCCGAACAAACATCCATTGGGTAGAATTTCCTTTTGGTTAGTGTACGTTCCTATGTAGGATTCCACAATCATTTCGATACGCCCCGAACGGCAGCACACCGCGATCAGGCAGAGAACATTCTCCAAGCAGCGTATTGAACGAGCAACATTTACAAGTTGTAACCTCTCTGATTTATCCCGATCGCCGTAGAATTATTTGGATCGTGGATATGCTATACGTCCCGGAAGATACTTCGTACTGTCTTGTCTCTTAGATTATCCGAACTTGAAAAATCTCAAACGCTCAATAGCGTTTTGATGGACTATATAATTCCCGAAGTAGTAGTATATGTACAATCCCTTTGCTTTAAACAATCTAGAAAAGGGTTATCCCAATTTTCGTAAAACGAAAATGACAATTCCCTCGACGTCCTTCTCCTACAATCTTCGAGAATCGACCGTCGGGCGTCGATAGTAAAGTTTTAAACTCCATTTAACTGTTAAGCCAAGAAGACATTATATAAGAACTAATCGCAAAAATGGTCCAAACTAATCCATTTTCGGTAGGGTTCGGTCTCTGAGTCAAAACACATCAATCTTTTGAGAACCTTTGCAGACTTTAGGTTATATATGCAAATTTAAAAAAAAAATGATTTTTACTTAATAGAACTAACAATCCATTCTTCTGAGATTTGAAATGAACGTCGATAGATGTTTATCGTTTAAAAGTGAAAAGACTTTGTTCTTACAATATCAAGTTTATTATGTTTCATTAAAGTACTTTTAAAAATAATATCTATATTAAAATAATGAAAAGTGCGGTTCTTTTATAAAATAAAAATTAAAAATCATTATTTATATTTAATTAGCTTATGTTCTTAATTTATTTTGCTAATAGAAAATACGTTTAATTCCAGCTATATACATAAACATCTCGTTGTACAAATGTATATGTATGTATGGATGTATGTTATATATGTATGTTATATATATAGATATTGAAAATAAAACAAACATATTTAATGGCAATACTATAAGATTTTTCGGTATTACTTTAACGTGCGTATATATTTTGTTTTTAGACTAAAGATTTATAAATAATACGTCATGTATGTTTGTATGTATGCATGTATGTATGTATGTATGTTCATAGGCATATATTGTCATATAAAAAATAATTTATATATAAAAAATTTAGTAAAATGATGAGCTTCTTTAGCGTCTCATTCATTCTCAAATATTTAAATTTGTTTCATTAATACGATTTAATGACCTAAACAATAACAAGTTTGGTGTTGTGTCTTACAGTGAGCTTAGTTTCCATACACATCTCTTTTTTACATATTAGATATTAAAGAGCGAGAGACAGAGATAGATAGATAGATAGCTAGATATATAGTTAGATAGAGAGAGAGAAAGAAAGAAAGTAATATTAACTATTCGATGCTTGTTATCCCTTTCTAGTAAATAGAATAATTTCGTTATTGTAGATATAGCGAAAAATCCATCCTACAGTGAAGGGTTCGTTTCTCATTTCTTAGAAATAATTTTTTTCTAATATTAGTACTTTTTATCTCATATTTATCTTAAATGCAATTATATGTATGCATAATTTAATTCAAATAATTGTTGAGATCTGTTAATGTTATTTTTATGATTAGAAAATTTTTTATTTTAAAATATAAAAATTTCTTGTTTTTATTTTTTATTTTTAATGATTCTTAATTGCAATGGTTAGGTTAGATATATGTAATGTGGTAGGAAATTATCTATTCACACAATTAAACAAAAGAAATGTCAACGATCTTATTAATGTATGTGCCCGCGCTACATCTTTGGACATACACACACACATACATACTCAACTACGTGAATTTAAATTAAATTGAAAGAAATTCGATTGTGTAACCATTAATAAAATACATAAATTTTAATCAAGCAGGTAGTTAAGGCTTTAGTTAGATATTAATTGTAGCAGTAGATACCATTTTTAAATTTAAATTTATGTGCATATATAGGAAATGATATATTAAACATAAATATTACATGTAAACTATTTTTGTTCATTAAAATTGCAACAAATAAAAATTTTGTGTCTGCATATATATATATATATATATATATATACATATAATTAATTATTTATTTATATTTTCTCTACAACTATTTTTAGTAAATTCATATCAATTTCTGTAAACTTTATTCTTCTTTTTTCCCCCCCTCTTAAACAAGAAGATTCTTTTTATTAAGATTTAAGGAAATGTTAAAGTTTTATTAATCTTCCCTTTTTTCACTAATCCCTTAAATGAAAGTGGCAAATTATGTCCGCAAAAGGTTTGTTTTGTAAGAAATTTTAAATTTACGGATAATATCCTCATCATGTATTTAAATGTTAAAAAAGTCCATAAAAATATTTCTTTTCATTGTAATGTTACTTAAAAACATTATTTTAACGTTTATTTATTATTGCCAGAGTTCTATTACAAATAAAATTATTATTATTATTTTTTTTTTCTTACTAATTAATGAATAATAAAAAGCGGAATACTTCCATTCACTTTTATGATAACTGCATTGCACACGCATAAAATTAAGTTTAATTGAATTGTCAGCATGCGCAGGATTTTCCAAAATTTTAATGGCAACCGAAGGGACGAATAATCAAATAGAAAATTATGAAACGCCAAAAAGTTTAATATTACGAAGAATATTTATTTATTTAATAAAAACATTAAGAGACTGTAGAAAAATAAAATTAGAAAAATATTTATTAAAATTTCCACAGATATTTACAAAAAATTTTTTTTAAAATACTAACCGGAAATTAATACCTTTATTGGCTAGCAAACGATTACATTCATTACTATCGGGTAACGGCAAAACGTAATAATCACTTTCGGTGTTCTGAAATAATACGGTTGCATTTATAATACAGATTTATAAAGGAAGCAGTCATCAAAAATCTTATAATATTTATATATTCTAAATAACTCGTCCTATATAACGCTTCAATTGATGTCGTAAGTCCCTTCTTTCATAAAAGAAAAATTTGAAAATAACATTTTAAAAAAAAAAAAAAAAAAAAAAAAAAAAAAAAATCCCTTTTCTCGTTTTTAGATCTATTTTGAAAAACATTAATTTTTTGTGTTCAAGAAATTCCAACGCTTTTATATCATTTTGTTTTTTTTTTTTTTTATTACCAATTGGATTTTTACGTAGTTACTACTAATCAAAACGTTCAAGAAGTACTAATTTCTGATATTTTCATTTTATATAACTTAAGATAACATAACTCGTCCTATATAACGCTTCAAATGATGTCGTAGGTCCTTCTTTCATGAAAGCAAATTTGAAAATAACATTAACAAAAAATGTGTTTTGTACAAAATAAAAAAAAAATTTGTATAGTCAACAATATTGAGCTTTTTCTAATCTTGACTTTTTTACTTCATTAGTGAAATTAATTTTATCTCTAAGTGTTACTTACATGTTCTGTGAATTCATGCTTATAGATTTGTGTAGATACCTTCATGTCTGAAAACGGACCCTTCAGAGCAAAGAAGTGTATGCTCATCGGTGTGCTTGGTTTTGTTTTCAATATAAGCTGATTCCATAATGTTAAAAGAGAAATTAAGAAAAATCGAATCAACATAATGAATAAGAATCGACATATATGCCGCTCTTAAATACTAAATTTGTCTATCAGCATTTTTTTTCGTTTTTTATTGCTTACTTAACCTTTGTTTAAGTGAACCTATTTGAGTTGAAAGATAATCAATCAAAACTAGCTTTGATCCTTCAATGGATATAATTAAAGATGTGAGCGACTCCTTTTCATAAATAAACTCAAGTTAATTCAGCTTCTCGTTTGTTGTTATGTTATTCTTTTTTTTCGAGAAAAATTATTTATTTAAAAGTAATGTTGAATAATTACCGAAATTTTCAAAAAAAAAAAAAAAAAAAAAAAAAGGGGGAACTTCTGATCAATTTAATTTCTCGTCTGTAACTTGTTTAAGGGAAACGAACAATTTCGAACTAAAATTGCCTCTCTTAACATAATTCTAGAGATTTGAAGGAAATAAAGTTACATCGATCAATTTAAAACTCTAAATTGATTAAGTTTATTATATATCCGAGAGAGAGACCGTCACAAATTCTCAAGAGAGTTATAACTCTATCAGCTTTCTATCAGTTTTCTTTTCATATAAATATTGATATACAATTAAAAAGTTTCAATTTTATGCTCAAACCTGGTAAGTGATAGTTCGTTCATTGAAATGATGCGGATCTCTTTGATTATTATTAATTCTGGCTTTTACTACCCATTGTTGATTAAATGCTGAAAATCTTGCCGTTTCATAGAAAAGTTTGTGTAGACACTCGTCAGTGCGATAAGGTTTTAACTGTAAATCTGAATTAAAAAATAATTTTTTTTGTTTAGCAGTCATAAATATATTGTATTTATTAAAATTTACCATTAAATATTATCTTTTCATAACTCAACAGGTCAATAAGTGTATTAAACATTTTTTTTTCTTCTTTGATTTTGGAATCGAAAGTCTCTAAAGCAGTCATAACTTCATATCCAGATTTGTTTGGATGCAAGCAATTGCGTTCGTGTTCAGATGCTGCAATTTAAACAGTAATAAGTTAATTGATAAATTTTTATTTAAATAAAATAAGTGACGAAATTATTTTGGGTTGTCATGAAAAATTTTATACCCGTCACCTTCATTTTACAAAAACTTTTTAAAAAAAAAAAAACTAAATTTCGATAGCAGAATTTTTCCATTTTTTTCAAATATCGTGGAAATGTTTTTGTTTATCTATTGTAGTTTATAATCAGAGAGGAAAACAACTAAGGCAGAGAGTTTCCAGTTTATGTTAAGTTGTAAACGTATCCTTTAACCGATTTGGCCTATTTCCAACACCAGTACACAGTACAGTGTACTTATAAGAATTTTCAATGTTTTTTTTTTTTTTTAATTTGATCCAGATATCTTAATTTTTGCGGTCAGGAACGTGCTTACCGCAGATATTATCCAGATAAGCAGACAGACAGATGGACAACCGACCAGACCGAAGCGCCGATTTAGAATTTGATACCAATTAAGATTACAGACACTTCATTGGATGTTTACACTCTCATCCTGCGGTGGTGGGTATAAAAACGAATTGATCTTATAATAATTTTAATTGAAGCTACTAAAGTTTGTATAAATAGCGAGAATGTAATTTCCTTACTTTCATGGTGTGGACCGTGCCACTGACAACCAATACGGGAATATGTACAGTGAGTAGGACGTACTTGACATTCATGCTGTTCATGTCGATCTAGCGACTTATAAGGAAATTCTTTATTACAATACTGAAAGAGAAAATAATTATTAAAAAATATACATTGCAGTTATTTAAATTTTTATATCTTTATACCTGACATTCACTTGGCAATTCGGATGCTGCTTTTTCAACAGCTAAGTTACGCGAAGCTGTGCTTTTGGAAATCTCTACACGACAGTTCGGACAAGTCGCAATCTGGTCACGTAAGCTGTAGTAATAAATAAAAATTAATGAAGTCTGTTTAAAATGTTGTATGTTTTTTAAAAAAAAAAAAAAAAAATACGAACCGTCCATCGGCCAGTAAATGAGTAAAACAAGCAGCGCACATCAAATGCCCCATTTGACACTGGATTGATGGTTGAAAAAAAAGAGGGAGAGAAAGAAAAAAAAAAACAAATATTAATTAAATTTTATTTCAAACCTTATTTTTATGTTTAAAATAATGAAACTTTTTATTAATTGAAAACCTGCAAATGAAAGAGAGAAAAGAAAAATAAAAAAAAATTAGTGAATAGTTTGTTTATAAAAAATCAGATAAAACATTTTTGTCTTTCTTTTTTGATTGTGCTGTGCAGGATAAATAATAAACTCAGTTTTCTTTTTTTTTTTCATATGTTCAATTAACACAGTGGTAAACTTTATTGAATCTCATTTGTGTTAGAAAATAGATACATTGACTTATATTTTATTAAAATTATTATATTTGTTTTACTGTGGATAGATAGACATAAAAACTTCACAAATTTTTAAATATTATTTTATAGCTTTTTTAAATTATTATCTAATTTATATAAGTTCCACATAAATATGGTCTAAATTCATTCTTTTAAAACTTATCTATTTTCTTTCTTTAGCATAATCTACATTAAATGGATTTAAAAAAAAAAAAAAAAAAAAAAAACAAGTAAAATGAAAGACATTCGAGTTTTGACAAAAAATTTTTATATGTATAAAATATTAAATTAATCGTTTAATAAATTTATTATTTTTATTAATGAAATATCGCATATTTCCAATAAAGAAGTGAGCATCTTTTTCTAACTTGAATGTTTATATTTTTTATAGCAGTTGTTTTTACAGGTAATTGTAAAGTAAAAAAAAAAAAATTAAAAGACAATTATTTATTTTTAACAATATATTAAACAATTTTTCTTTATTAACAGCATATCCTTAACCCATAAGACTTGAAAACTTGAAGGACATTTTAAAGAAAATCTAATATTAAACCTAAATATCTGATATCGTTTATTCCAGAATCTTCTTGTCTGCTATAGTCTAGAACTTTTATTTATTTTCCTTTACGTAACAAAATAAACTCTTTTGTAATTTTATCACATTCTAAAGATTTCATAAGCATTCATATATATGTATATTTTTCATATCTTTTACTCATATCATACTACTAATCGCACATATTTTAATCTCCTTATTTTATCTTTGTTGTCCTAATTATGAAAGCTTAATACATGAAAAAAAAAAAAAGAAAAAAAAAACTAAATTTCTTTTAAAATGAATTACACTGCATTTCAGGCAGATCGAATACAAAATGTTTGCAAGACTATCAATCAATTCTTTTTAGAAGTCGTATTTACCCAACTTTAAGCCAATTCATCGCTTTTTATCATCTGCTACTTACTGTTGCCTTCAGCAACTACAATTTCCAGAGAGAGAATTTTTTTTTCTTTAATTTTCCAAAATGACAGGTACGCAAAGCCTTTTAGTCCCATTATAAATATAAAAGCATAGTATATTTTCGGGCGTAATTTTTTCTTAATATTAAATTTTCTTAAAGACGATAAATAACTGTTCAGTCGAAGTCAGTTATAAAATTGGTTGGTTTGTTGTTTTTGTTTTGTTTTGTTTCGTTTCACAAGCATAATAATCACCGTTATTCACGTATGATTGGTGAGTGTAAAAATACAAATTAATGTATTTTTTTTCAATAGAGACGATTATGTCTATACATTTTGTTTCATTATTTGATTTTTCGTTGAAATATCTGATAAAAAGTTTTCAAAATTTTGGCTTTTTATTTGTCTTGCTTTTATTGTCATTTTTCCAAATAAGTGTAATGAATTGAAAAACAAAATGGGGTAAAAATCATACAATCGATCTAACTGTCACTCGGCCAAGTGTAACGAGTATGCCTTACAATGTTCTTAAATGTGACAGAAAAGCATATTTACTATGTATCATATTTAGAATAATATGATATCATATTTAGATCATATTTAGAATAATATGATAATATAATAGAAAAATTGTTCTACATGACTTAAACACTCAACCATAGAACTTGCTATAAGCTCTTAACATCTAGCCAAAAAAAAAAAAAAAAAAAGGAAAAAAAGAAGGAACAAATAATTGGTTAAATATTGAGATTATTTGAGGCGACTCATGTTCATATATCTAATACTAATGTGTAAACTCCTCTTAAAATCAAACTTACTAACGACAAACATTGTTGTAAAGTTTTCCGAAAATTAAAAATTTATACTTTAAACAAGTTCAAGAAAAATTCATCGCAGGGACGCTTCCTATTTTGGTTTTTTTCATTTTATCGCCATGTACTTAGTAACGAAAGCAATAAAAGAAACTTTTAAATATTCAAACGTTTTACACAATTATTTATTAAACACCTGCTAAACAACACAAGAGCTAAACGCGCAAAAAAGAGAGTTAAACATTTTGTTAACGCGATTACAATCGCAGTTTAGGCATAATTGCGATATCAGTTTGCTGAAGACAACAAAATAAATTGTGTTTTTCCCGTTGTGTTTATTTTCATTGTATTAGCTTATAATCGTCAATTCATCACAAAAAATCGTTTAATCATAAACTTATTAAAAAAATCGAGAAAGCGAAGATCTCTCTCTCTCTCTCTCTCTCTCTCTCTACTCGAAATATCGTTTTTCCTTAAAATTACAATTTCAATTTCTGAATATATAGTCTTAATGAATAAATTAAAATAATAAGAAATAGAAATTATGTATGCGCAAAAAGTCAAAGAAAAATGAATGAGCAGTGAGGGTCAAACTTTATCCGATCGTTTAGCTTTTCAGGTCGCAGAGATTTTACAACATAACACGGAAATAAACACACACACACACACACACACACGTCATATATTCAAATTTTGCGAATAATTAATAAAAAAAACCTTTTAGAATTCCAAAAATTCTAATTTGGTTAATTCCTGTGACACCATCGAAAACTACACTATTTGTTTTTATTAATTATTTCAAAATTTGAAAAAATATATATATATATATATATATTGATAATGCCGGCAAAGCCACATACCTCCTGCGGTCAAGAAGAGCTAGATAAGCACTATAAGTTTTGTTCTATTTTTATCCTGAGAGTGAGCATAAAATCCAATGCCAAGAAGATCTTAAAAATAAATATAAATGAATATTTTGTAATTAGAGATCGTCTTTATTTTGTTACCATATTTTTCATTTCTTCTTCAAATAAGTATACAACAAAATTCCATTTTTATGCTTACAAAGTCTCTACTCTACGTCTCAAAACATTACTTTCGTTCATCGTAAATTTTGCTATTAAATATTGGTATTTAGGACATATTTGCTTCTATATAAGATAATATCGTATACAAGCAAGATTATAAGAGAGAGTATCTAGGTCGCGATACGGATTGCCCATACCGTAATAAAATCATGTACACATATAAAAAAATATAATTGAAATTCTTTGGGCAAATAATTAATTACATCTCCGCACTAGCACATTTTACTTCTTCCTCTGTTTTTTCAACGGTTTACCAAATGCGGCTTTATGATCGACTTTATGTTACACAACTCTTAATAACTATTCCCTTCTAGTTTCACTAAACACATCACCCCAAGGTAATAATACCACAAATTTAACAATAGAATTCACTCCAAGCAAAGTCATAGTTCACAATTTTACATTTTTCTATACACAAAATTGGGCGCTGCTGCTAAGACGTCTTATTTAAAATAATTAATATGCATGCTGAGATAATTACGTATTTACTTGAAATTGAGAAAGGGAGATTACAACGGATATATTTCGGATGTCTTGTGTGTGTGTACTTATAAATTTTATTGTTTTTTTTTTCTAACCTTTAATAGCGCTGGCAATTTTCATAAAAGCGATATAATAGCAATCACCATCACGGTAAACGTGTCAAATACAAATCTATTTTATTCTATGAAACTAAATTTTTTTGGTTGTTAAAATTTATATATAATATTGCATTAATTTCATTATAACTTCAAATTGAGTGATATAGATATTTTCGAATGAAATTTCTACATTCAAAAATATCGAGAAAAACAACCAAAGAAATCAAAAAATTATATTTTATATCTCACAAAATCAATTATTTCTATTTGTGAGATAATTATTTTTTAAAAAAATGTTTTTATTAGTATTACTACAATTTTTTAGACTAAAGAAAAGGAAAACACTGAACACCTGCAACATAGTCTATCGACTTAAAAAAATTAATTTTTCAATTTTAATGAGTAGAAAATGCCGAAACATTTTTATATTCTTCTACATTTTCTTAACGAGTATTATTATATTATGATCATTTGAACATAACAGGAATTATTCCGGCGAAACAATTGAGATTATAAGTATTAAATTCGAAGCTAAAAGTTACAGTTCATAACTTATTCCTACATCGCATTACATGTCTAATATTCACACATATATGTTAATTCATAATAATTGCGCAGTTGATGGAAATTGCAAAGAGAAATAATGCAAAGTGCATAGAAAATTAAATATTTTTGATAGGAAAATATGATGGCAAAGAATTCCTACGGTCAACCGGTTTAATAATAAAACATTTGCTCGCGCTCGTATATGCGCTCATAATAAAAATACTCTCTATCAGGAAATAAAAAAAAAAAATACACAACAGTAGTTGCACAGCTGATATTAAAGTTCACTCACCAAAAATTACATATGTTTACACACATATGCACATTTAGAATATAAAAGAACAGTAAACTTATATTCAATAACGCAGTAAAAAGCAGAATGAAAGGAACAAAAACAAGCAAAACAGGTTATTTATAGTGTTTTAAGTAAAGCAAAAACGAATCTGTTTAGTATTTAAAAATAGTTGGAATCTATTAACAAATGAAATAAGAAAGCACACATCGTATATCATAATGCATATGTACACACACTGCACATCATTACTTTTCTCTCTCTCTCTTTCTGCGCCGAATTAGACAAAGGCATTTGTATCTACTTTTCCGAGAGTACGAGTACGTACAATCTAATTAAATGCATAAAGAACTGTGTGTGTGTGTGTGTGTGTGTGTGTGTGTGTGTGTGAATACAAAGCATGCTTGTACATCGTGCATCATGCATATTTATATGTCAAAATATAAAACATATGTTTGTAGATGTTTATATATACAGTTGACAACATATAGCCCGCATGCATCCTTGCAGCAATGCATGTAAATGGCTGGCCCACTTTTATCTTTACTGTATGCGTTCAGGTTGACAATCAAAACAATTATTTTTACGTAAACAAAGTAAAATCATATGATTAAAATTCCAAACACCATATGATGATTTTAGAACTATAAGTTCATATATATTAAGTAAAGATAATTAAATATTGTACCATTGCTGCGCTTTATCATAAGTATTGTGATAAAATATAAAAATTGTTGGTCCTTTGCTAAAAGGAAAAGTTTAAAAAAAATGTCTCTTCTTTTGATTTTTAAGTAAACAAATCCTTTTTCTTAATATTAATTTTTTTATGATTTTGCTAGAGTAATCTAAAAAGCAAGTTATGTGTGCTAGTTACGTGCCGCATTGCATTATTGCAATAATGCATGACGATTGTGTTTAGCCCTTTAATTGTTATAAACGAAACATCTACAAAGGCAACTAAAGCAGTAATGTGCCGGTTTTAATTAATGAAGCTAACTTCAATTCACAATGCGTTCGATATAAAACAACTTGATATAACAGTCTGATTATTAATGATTAAAAACTGGGATCAAATGATTAACATAAAGGAAAATACAAAATAATCTCAATTATATAACTCTACTTATGACTGAGTACATTCCGTACATCTCTCAAAAAGTCAAGATTACAAATTTACTACAAAATTTACGTTTTTGCGCGCCTTTAATACCTAATACCTCATACGAATACCTAAAACTTTTAAAATATTGTTTTAAATTGTGGGCATGCCAGTTGGTGGATCAAAACTTTTTTCTACTAATTTTTATTTTATCGTACCTTATAGGTAGCATACTTGACACATAACCTTTTTATACAGGCTGTAAGACTTCCAATGTATCACACCTCTAAGAATTTCAATTCAAATGTGCACAATAAACCATTACCACCTGTTATGAAAAAGGTAAGTGTCCTTATAAATACAAAGAAATAATAATATATGCGGGCAGCAATTATTATAATAGGGCGGTCTATTGACACTGACTCATCATCTCTTTCAAGTATCTCAACTAGAAGCACGATTCATTACACCGACGTAAGTAAATTCTTTCCCTTTAATATTCAGTTTCGGCTCGGCTCTCGCCTTTGGCCATTAATCTCATTGTTATTAAGAGGTCCAGAGAAATTGCTGTTGTAGAGAATTTCATTTCCTTTTGTCTATATGTACTAAAAGCTCAAACGTCTTCAAAAATCCCGTAAAAATGATGTATCTAATAATTTTCTTGTAACTAGTGCTATTACTATATATGTATAATAATATCAATTATTAGTTATGATTACATTGAATATGCTTTGCTTATGTTTCTAGGGTTTCTAATTACGTTAGTATTTTTTTCAATTAAGACTTTAATCTCATGGCTAAATATTCAAATATATCCTTTATACGATTTTATAAACAAATTTTTGCTTAAATCTGAATGGAATCAGAAATCTTGTGAAGGTTTTGTAGCTCCGCCGTCATTTTTTTCTTCTCTGTTATCAATGACGTTTATAGCAAAATATTTATTTATTGTGTGTGTGTGTGTGTGTACTTTTCTTAAACGTATTAGTATTTTGAATTGAGTTTTTTGTAATTTATGAAATCTTAATACATTACCGTTAATAGCTCTAAACGTGACAAAATCCAAACACTGTTGTGACTTAAGCAATTTTAACAATTTAATTGATTTGTTGAATAATTATAATATCAAAACAATACTTGACCCTATTTCTTATATTATTTCACTTTTAAAAATTCTGACATCTGACTATAATTTTGACCTAGTATTCTATACTGATCCTAACAGTTGTTGTGCTGGGAAAGATTAAAGATTTTTTTTTTTTTGAAAACGTATTTTGTTTTCGTTCATTATTTCGCTGCGTTTGCTTTTACGCTTTACAGATATCCTTCATTTTTACGATGTTTTTATACAATATATAGTAAATAATATAAATACAATTAATTGCGCATAAAGAAATCAAAATTTTTCATATTATATCGCTTTTTTTTGTATATGATTGTATGGTTAGAAATGAATCGATCGAGTTTATTTTAAAAATTGCATTTAAATTTATTAATAAATTTTAATAATAAAATAGTGAAGATCTAACTTAAAGCTCTTAACAAAGTAATGATGATAAGAACATAAGATAAAATTGTTCTAGTTTTTATGGATTTGCTAACACACACACACACCTACCGGCTAATTTTTATTTGACTTTCCAAAATTATTTGAGCAGAAATGATAAGAACAAATTGAAATATATAAATATTGCTTTTTTAGACAACATTTCCGGATTCCAAGAAAAAGGGACTGATATATGTTTAAATATATTCAAGATGATTAGAAAGAAAACTTTTACACTACACACACTCTCCGAGATCTGCATTGCTTATATGTATGTATGCGTTACAAATATTTGCAAAATTTAACATGATTCTATGACGAGCTAATAATTCAAGTAGAACATATTTAGAACATAGCATATAATACACCTATATATATATATATATATATATATATGTATAAAATACAGAATGAATATTACCGCATTTGTACTTATATATAATTTGTTATGAATGTAGTGCGCAGATGCTATATACATGTGTGTAATAGACACTATTTACATATATCTCTAATAAAAATTCATACTTCCTTGCTTTGCATTTTACTTTGCGAGGCAAGCAAATAAATGCAACTCTTATACAATGCATCCAATAAATGTGTGTTATAACGGAATCTTATAAAAATTAGTGGAAGCAAACGGAGAAATTTATTTAAAAAAACTGAACCATTTTGCAAATATTAAGTGAACAATTAAATAAATAACAAAAACGAAGTTATATTGGGTTTTTTTATATCCAATATATATATATATATATATATATATATATTATATCCAATATTATATATATATATATATATAAAATTCCGTTATAACATTCTTTGAATACACTGCGATTGAAAATATTACATATGTTTGCAAAATGAAAGCCACAGTTCTCTCTAATTTTAAATATAATAATTGCACACAAGTCACTGTATACACAAATAGCGCTTTTTCCAAATTTATTAAAAAGGGCAAAGTCATGGCTTTTCTTTTTGTTGTTTTCTTTTCCTAATTGCGCACATATAAATGATTCTCTATATACCTGATTTTTTAAGTTTAACTTTAGCTCTTTTGGATCGTAATTGTAATATCAACGAGCATGCACACTAAATATGAATAAACCGATTTCACTGCTTAAAAATACTTTATAGCATCTCTGATGCTTATTTGCGTATTAAAAAAACAATTCATTAAATTAAATATAACCACCGTATATGATACGTATAAGAAATTAAGTTGACACGCATATTTTGTTTTATGATGGATTCACAAATGAGAAGAAATGATTTTGTTACGCTTCATTGGAAATGCGAGTATTATGACAACACACATACACAAAATACTCTATATAATCACTTTAACAATATATTAATATATTTATTAATCAGTTTTTAAATGTAAACAAACCTTGATATTTTTACATTGCAATTTAAATTCATTATATATGGTCGCGTTCCATCAAATTTTCACGTACATCTCTACCACATACATACATACATACATGCATACATACATATACATATATATATTATATATATAATATATAAAACAACACAATTAAAAGAGAGTTCTCATGTTTCCATTACATGAAAACAATGCGAGAGCGGAAGCAGAATATTCACAAAAAAAAAGGGGCATTTTTTTTATGATATATAGATGATTAATAATATACCTAGAAACGTAAATAAACCTAAAGCAAATAAATAAAAAAAACATAAACTCCACCAATTTATCTGATTACTGGCTTAGCCTAGTCCTGGTATATTATAAAATTTTAAAAGTTTCAAATGTTTATAAAAGAAGAAAACATATATATCTAATATTACGTATTTTCAATAGATTGAAATTTACATTAAATGAAACCGTTTTAAAACAGGTTAAGATTGCACAGCTTTTCTCTCAAAAAAAAAACACGTAATTAGATTTATTTATTACTTTAGATTTGTATTAATAAGTAAATGATTAATAAAGTATGGATTCATATAAAATCTACAGACAATATATAAAAATGTAAACTAAGAAAAATACATCCTTTTAGTTCACTTTGTACTAAAATATGCTATCTATGTTAAAGCATATTAAAATAAAAATGAAAGCTTAGTAATATGAAAATTTCAATGAAATAATTGAAAGAAGAGAAAAAACGAAGCAAAAATCAATTGTGAGTGATTAGCAGTCAGCTGCTTCTCTTTATTTCCAAACAAATAAACAAAGGAATAATGAAATTAACAGACAGACAAACATATAGGATGATATGCAAAAAGTACATATTCATTTTATAAACTTATTATAAGGAATAATTTTAATATTTTCAAAAATTACAAATACAAATCTATGTATATAATACTAGTTAATATCAATATAAGAAAAAAAAAGAGTTACAAAGCCAGATTTACTTAACCGGTTTTAATAATCATTATTTCTAGATATAAATCTTCATTTATCTGAATTATCCACAACCAAAAGCAATATAAAAATTTTATAATTATATTTACAAGAAAGAAAAAAAATAAAAAATAATAATAATAATAATAATAATAATAGAGAGTGTCGTATTCTCATACTAAATACTTATATCCTTAAGAAACGTGTAATCCATTTTCAGTTTAGCAATGTCCTAAACAATTGAAACGAAAATATAAAATTTGGCAGACATCTTTGAGAGTTTCACTATCAGCCTTCCAAACATTTCCAAAATATTTTCAAAATTTAAAAAAAAACTCCAAAAGCTAAATTTTATATTTTTATGAATAAACCGTGACCATGTGACAGTTAGCATTTTAGATTTCTGCTCACGAATATTTAAAGGATGATTGTAAATATTCAGTTAGATCGTTGATACGACAACAATTATCAAAAGATATTTTGAGCTGAGAGTTATTAAAAATTCGCTCCAAAGCGAATTCGATTTCTTCATTCTAAAATACATTTCGGTCTATTTTTATAATTACTCACCTGATACATGGCAGTTTTGGGAAGATCTAAACACACTGCACAGCACAATATGCCACCCAACCGACTTTCCAGCTTCTCAATGGTTGCTGAAGTAACCAATGAAGAAGTGGATGGGTGATCTAACTTTTGTTTTTTAGACGACGGTTCGCCAATATCCGTGACTGTTGGATTAATATTATTAGTGTTGCTATTATTAACGTTTGTCTGTTGTTGATTTGGGGCTTGTTGTTGTTGCGGTATTATATTAGACGAGGTTGAGGCTGACGTTGGGCGTATCAAAGCTGAAGTAACTGCAGAATTAATTACACCGCCTCCAACAACACTACCGGTGGCTAGCGAAATGCCAGCAGCCTGTCCGACGGACTGTTGTTGCATTGTACCAGTGTTATCTGTTAAGAGTTCAGCTGCAGCCAGTAAAGGAATGGAATTCATATGATTGTTGGTGGTAGAGGAAGGAGGCTGCTGCACAGCGCTTGACGAGCCCACATCAGCCATTTCACTTTTTCTTCAATTAATTTATTTACCCACTTATATAAACAAAATTTTACAGTTGTTTAAAACTACGCCCCAAAATTTTCTTTTTCGATTTTGTTGGTCTTTGCTGCGTTCTCGGCTCAAATCGATTTTTCTAAATATAGAACTTTAGTTAAAACTCTCAGAAAATCGTTCTTATCTCACTCAAAAGTTGCCAAAACAATTTTGATTAAAAATTTTATGTTGTTGCTTTTAAATCAATTGATTTATAAAAAAAAAAAAAACCATATAAAGTTTAAAATTTCCTCAACGCAGTCTTTTTTTGTATCAAAACTTGCTATGTCTACCGCTACCACGTCCTCTTTGTGCAAAATAAAACAAGAAAATCACCCCACGAATTATTTTACTTTTTTTTTGCTCTATTTCTATTCCCTTCATTTACGATACACTTTTCTATATTTTGATCGGAGTAGCGTTGCCATAAGTAAAAATTTGCAAAGCTATCGAAATTACACTTTTATTTAGATAACGCATGTTCTAAACTAGAGATCAACACTTCTGATTCGACCTTACCAAAGTAAGAGATAGATATCGATGAAATAAGTCAGCTAATGAAGGAGACTGTTCACCGATTGCAGTGATCTTGCGTTATACCACATATGTGTCTGCGCGAATTGCTAACAAAAACATGTAAATAAAGCAAAAAAGAATTATATCATCTTACTCACTTGATTGCCTTATACCTCATTTGATTCGTGCGTGATTTTATAAAAAGAACAAGAACATGCATTTGCAAACAAAACAGCGATGGATTTAGGGTTTTTGTTTACAAAAAATGGAAAATTTCTTGAATATATTTTATACACAACTATTTAGGATAAAATGTAAATAATCAATTTAATATTAAGAGTGAAAATTTTGAAGGGGATGTGCATTCCAAGTTCTTGTTGTTCGACATTTGATATTATAGGCTAATACTCATACTGAAATTTTTTTGTTCTATATCTACATCTACATCTTTGATTTTTCTTTCTTTTTAGCATCAAGCGAAATGAATTTCCTCTTTTTCTGTTTGTTTGATTTTCTGCTTTTACGGGTTTTGTTCTGCAATCAACTTATAAAGATATTGCGATCTAAATACCAACCCGGATAATGTGATTAAAATCACACGAAAATATAAAAGTATAATAAGCCTAAGCTTCGTTAAAATTAAGTAAAAATTAAAACAGAAAAAGAAGTATTAAGCTTTCAAAAGTACAAACATTACGTTCACTTTTCAGTCAATTTATTTTTTGTCATATAGAATGGCGTTTGCAGCAAAGCAAGGCTTCTTTAATTGTTTTCTCAATATTTTCTGGAATAATTAATATATTATTCATGCTTTATATCGTCTGTGTTTTAATCCCATCACTTAAATTATAAGAAAAAATATATTTGCTTATAGGCAGAGACACACGCACCGACAATTTAAACGAACAAAAAGGGCTTGCCAGGTGCCACAGATGTATGAAAAGCCGAAGGACGAAAAAATTCTTCGAAAGAATTATGTTCAAGCCGAAATTCTGAATATTTTTTCGGTGAAAAACTCAATGCTACCTGTTATATTTTTTTCCTCCATAAATTGTTATAATTTAATTATTCGATAATTTTTTGTTTATAAGTACAATATATTCAGAGTTAAAGTTACGAAATTCGTAATACTTTAAGTAAAAGTTAGAAGGTTTTGGTTTTGTTATCCATGAGCTTCTCGGTACTTTGAAAATTCCATAATTTGAACTAAAAAGATGATACTGGCACATGTTAGCATATCAATTCACTCCTAAAAACGCAAATGCCTAAGAATAATGTAAAAGACTGAAACAACAGCCGAGAATTTGAAGTGCGTTTATTTTTCATTCTCAAATGAAATCTCTTTGCTTGCAAAGCACCTGCCTTTGTTGATATTTGAGAAGGGTAGTATGAAATGGTTTTTAATATAGTTTCTTTTTTTCATTGACTTCCACATAATGAAACGTTTTCACACGTTATAATTACGAATTTTATTTTACAAAGTGAAAAAATTATCGTAAGTTGGCATTGCGTTTTTTTACGCTTGTGAAATAATGAATTTTGACACAACAAATCTGAATATTCATAACACAAAAAATAGCTACATCTTTAAAACTATACATACATAGAAAAAGAGGACATCTTCCTGAATTAAAATCAACATGTTTTACAATAATGGTTCAATTTTATTTTCTTTTATATATAGAAGTGTTAGAAAGTATAGTCAGTACAAATTGTTTCGAATCTATTTGATGCACGAACGGTTCGGCTACTTAAAACTTTAATTTTAAATCATTAAATCGTTAGGATTTTTATTTTTATCTAAGCATTGCGCACATACGTTGAGATTAATTAATTAAAAATAAAAACCCATTAGATTCGAAATCAATTAGTATATAAATTAAGTTAATGAAAGCGAAGAAAATAGAAAACGGTCTCAATTATGCGTCATATATATATTTTACGGTGAATTCGATATATCCATGTTATCTGACTTTTCAACGCTGACAGACTTTCGAGATTTGGAATCAACACTTGATCTGGTGCTTTTGACCTCCATATCTTCAGAAATAGTTTTTAATTTTCGATCAGCTGGAGTACGTGAACGGTTTTTTGATGAGGAAGAAGACGACGATGATATATTATTTGTCGACTTTGTGTTCGGCGGTCCAATATCCTTGCTACGACTGGACCGTGAACGCACAGAAGCTGGCGATGGTGAGGGTGAACGCCTTTTGCTGTGTGAGCGCGATGAACGAGAACGTTTCTCCTCACGTGTTCGATGCGAACGTTTACGTTCACGAGATCGTGAGCGTTTCGTGCGAGAACGAGATCGACGGGATCGTGAAGAACTGCGACGATGACGGGAACGCGAGCGCTTGCTACGACGATCTCTAGAGCGTGAGCGCCTTTTAGAACGTGAGCAAGAGCGACTCTTGCGACGAGAACGGGATCTTTTACGGGAGCGAGATCTCTTTCGAGATCGTGAACGCCGCGAACGGGAACGAGTCCGCCTCTTCGACTTGCTACGCGACCGTCTTCTAGTGCGCGAACGGGAACGTTTTCGTGACCTTGAGCGATGAGAACGAGATCGACTAGTGCGTCGTTCACGGGACCGAGACCTAGAACGCGATCGTCTCCTTTTATCTTTGGCCAACATGCCAATAACTGGATCGATAGCAGCCGATATCATATTCTGTGCCTCTTTTACAATGGTCATGGCTTCCTCGATTTCTTTTTGCGCTGCTTCATTCGACTTTGCTTCCGGCTTTATTATAGCATCCGTTGAATGATATATATTCAAGTAGCCATTTTTGAATTCCTGACCTTGCATTTTTAAAGCATTAATAATACTCGATTGCTCACAAAATTCAATCATGCAATAAGTTTTGTTGTCCTTTTCAGCCCAACGGGCATATTTGACTTCACCAGCGCGCTGAAAGCAATCCATCAGATCATCTAGACGCCACTCGTTTTTCACATCACATACGATTATGGTACGTCGTATTTCTTCTATTTTGCGGGTATCATAAAAAGACGGCAAAGCCGGATATTCTGGTAAATTGTTTTCTAACAATTTCGGATCGTAAGTTTTAATAACCTAAAAAAACTAAAATATACCTCCGGAAAGCAATATACATTCAACTCAAACATACTTGCTGTGGTGATTGGCCTTCAATCCGATTTATTACTTCGGGTGGTAATTTAGAATCTGGCTTTTGCAAACCCGGTACGATAGTTCCGTTTTTTGACATCTCTAAGGCTCTATATTCTTCTGGTATAGCCAAAACGGGTATTACAATTAAAGCGCGGTCGATGAACACCGTATTTGTCAAATGTTGGGCAACTGGAACGCAGCTGCTATCAATATACTTCACATAGCATATACGAGACTGCACGGGACAGGAGACGTCCCTTACTGTAGGATATAATCGTATCTCTTCTATTTTTCCAATATTGCCAAACAGAGCTTGCATTTGGTCCTTCGTGGCCTGAGGTGCAATATTGGTCACCTGTATCACGCGTGGCGCATTGCCGCCAGCCATGATTTTTTTCGTCAACTTTCGTATGAAAATAAATTGCAATTCGTTTCTCAGAAAACAAACTTTTATTTAAAAAAATAATATCAATTCAAACTCCCGTAAGAAAATCGCTTAGTCACATTTAATAAATTAATTTTACCCAACTTTCTTTACATCTTCACAATTTCAGTCTCCCCAAATATTTTAATCAAGCTATGAACGCCATTTTAATGTTCTTTTTTTTGGCATAATCAAAGTTGCCAAATCAAAGTTGCAAAGTTGCTTTTCTAAGATTTTTTCGATAATTCTATTTATCCCTTACATTGAGTTTATTTATTCCTTAACCCAATAACTTATGCTGTTTGAAGGTTTAATCCTAGAATTAATAAATTAATTGATGCTAACCATGATTTTGAAATAACAATTTCATTCAATTTAAACCACGTTTTGTCAACTTTAACCATTTAACAAGATAAAGTAATTATTCCGATTTTTCGACATTTCTCGTGCTGCCAGATTTTGAAATTAAATCCCCACTTATCATTCGCTGCATGATAGTGATAATTGACATTGCTTTTTATATGTTTGAATTTGTGGGAATATAAGCGCGACTCTATTATGTGAACAGCCTCAGACTATTTAATATATAGAAAGCAAAATTTTTGTGAATACAATGCTGATTGTATTCGTTTGCATTGATTTTCATATGTTAAAATTAGTGTGTGAACAGAATGAAGCCGCGCTTATATTCCTATGGCTTGGGGACAACTTAAGGCCTCACATAGCTGACAGAACGAACTCGCACTTGGCTGTTTTACCATATTGTTTTATAGAAAAAGTAAACAACTAACATATGGTTTAGATAGGAAAAATAAAGAAATCTACATAAAAAATTTCAATAGCAAAATTAATTTAAGAACAAATAAGACAAGGGGGTCATTATGCAACTTTGCAATAGTCGCTTTTTACGTTAAAAAATAACTGTGTAAGAGATTGTGGTAGTAATTTTCCTTTTTTTATGCTCGGTGTCAATGGAAATTGCAAAGCGTTTTTCTTACACGGCGGCCTCATCGTGTTTACATTGTTTTCCGTATGTTTCAATTTGTGGGAATATAAGCGCGGCTTCGTTGTGTATAAAGCGCATGTCTTATATCGAGAATGACTGTATTTCGTTCGTGAATATTTTGAATCCTTGTTCTAGATAAGCTTAAGTATTGTTCTGCTAGATAAATTTAAGTTTGAGAAAACACAATGAAGTCTCGCATATTCACATTTTGTTAAAATTTACTTAAAGTTTACTTCAATCAATATGGCAACACTAAAACCCAAAGCAAAATATTAAATAGCTTCCAATCCGTGCAAATTTGTGTGTATTCATATGATCTGAAGCATTTCACGTGGGTCGTATATGAAGATAATACATAAAATAGTAGAAAAGGTGATATAAAGACATACCGCAATAGTTAACACAAGTTTTAAAGAAAGACAGTGGAAGTTCAATTTTGTACGTCGATATACGAATACATAATATTCAAGCAATATTAGTTTACATATTTTAATTGCAGATTGAAAGCTTTAATTTTTTACACAACAACCAACACCAACAAATGAACACATTAGCCAAAATTTTGGATTCTGCAGAGCTTCGTCATACTACAGTAAAAATTCAACAAGATGTTCCAAATTATTTGATATCAAAAGGACCGCCTTCAATAGTGCGAACAGCAGCGCTGAATGAGAACATATGTATTAAACGCAGACATGGTAATTTCTTCCAAAATATAATCGTAAAAAATTTCTAGACATGAAAATTTCGCATTTAATTCAATTATTTCTTAAAAAATGCCCATAAACAAAGTGGGTTCAACAAAAAAATAAAAATAACAGCAATCAACATTTATATTGATGGTAAGCCAAACTTTAATGGATTTTTAATATATATATATATATATATTATTAGTGACTTACACATTTTTATACCCACCATCGAAATGCACATGGAAAATACATAATGTATATATATTTGTTTATATTGATCAACGTATCATTTCCAATTTATACAGTCCGGTCCGCCCATTTTTCCATACGTCGTCTGTTGGAATACTTAAGATCAAGAAAATTGAGTTAGTAAGGTGGAACTTAGGATGTGGTTAAGAAGCAGAAAGATTTACTTATAAGAGACTAAAAGAAAATACCGCACAATTGTTTTCTATTCAAATGGTCAGTATAAAAAGAGTATCAATATCCAATTCCCAAAGCCATAAAATTTTTTGCAATATTTATGTAATCGTGCGAGATGGTGGGTTCTCAAAATTCGCTCTAAGGTGAATGAAATTTTCTTATTTTTTCTTTAAATTTTATTTTATATATATTTATTTATCGCGTTAATAAAACGTGTTCGTCCTGTTTATAGTTATAAGTCTATATAGAGTAGACTAGTAGTAGAATAGATTATTGTGTACTTAGAATATTATTTAATTTTTATTTGCAATTTTTACAATAACTTATGTTAGTATGGTAGCGGTCTAACCTGACGATTGTAGAAGAATGTCCTTTTATAAAACATATTCCTCTTATAAAGACCGATATCGGTATTAATCAGCGGCAATTTCCGCAAGTAGATTTTAGAAATGCGATTCACATTTTGTGGTTTTAGTATTGAATATTTGATAAGGAAAATTGAAAAAGATCTTCAACTTTTCTGATCGTAATACACAGAAAAAGTGCTGTAATTTTAGAGAGAAAATAGTCCTATACGTTTATATGAAAAGTAAAAGAGCAAACCATGCCATATTTATGTCGACCTCGTTTTTTGATACTCACCAAATAGTTGAGAAGCAGTTATGTTTTTATTATCATTTGTGATGAGATATAGGGCACGTAGAATATGTGCATTAATTTTGTCAATTCTTGTATTTGATTAACATGAGATTCAATATATTCAAAAAACTGCAATCTTCACATATTTCTTCGAAGTTGCTGTGAGATGTAAGGCTGTCCAATGGGAAGTATTTTTAATATGTTTGTTTGAACTAATATTTCCGGCAAAAGAGAATGCATAAGATGTCTTTAGAATACTTGATTTCTCAAAACAGACTTGATAGCTCTGCTAAATATAGAATAATTATTAAAAAATGTATGGTGTACTCCACAGCTTCTTTACTATGCATTCCTTACAGTAATTGTAGGATGTCTTTCAATAGATTTTATAAAGGAGAGTCTCTTTCAAAATTTCGTTGAATTATTAGCATTTTAATTATTTAAAGGAAAGGAGAAATTTTAAAAATCTGGAAGAAGTAATTAAGTTTTATAATAGATCTTACATATCCTGCTAGTCAACTACCAAACACAAAAATATAAACTTGACGTTAGATACCTTTATTAATAACAATAAATAATTCCGAACATGATGAAAAAATTCCGATACTCGGAATTGTTATTTGCGTCCATTGTCCGGGAACAGAAACACTTTATTCTCAAATCTCAACTAATAAAAATTATACACTATTAATATTTGTTTAAAAACAAAGAAGTCTTTCAATTCAAAAGAATTATATTTATTTATTTTGTTTTTTTTTTTTTTGCTTTTTAGCAGCATTAGAAAATGTTATGAACTCAAGTTGCAATACGCGGCCACGAATTACGAATTTGCGTAAACTTGGAATGCGGGCGCTTTTCGTGAAAAACTTTGAAACCGGTTTCGATGCGCTGTTTTGCCAAAGAATTAATGGCGTATGGCAATGCTGAAAAATCAAGAAAAATCTTCAAAAAAAAATTGCATACTGCCAGGGACCATTGTTGTCCCTGCTTGATTCAATTTCTCTCACATGGACGTGATAAAATTTTTCAAGAAAACCAAAAAATATATTTAGCCACTCGTTCAATTAAGTTCATTTAAAAGATGATATAATAATAAAATTATTTTAATTAGTTTTTTATTTGTAATTAGCCATTAGGCGTAAAATGGCTAATATATCTCTTATTAATAATCATTTCAAAAGTACTGGAGGTATATGGTACTTATATAATAGCAGACGAGTTTGACGTTTTATCAAAACGTTTAAAATTTCCGAAAAGAAAAGAAAGAAAGAAAGCAAGCTTGCAATTAAAGATTAATGCTTCTTCATTATGTGAAGAAGTATATCCATTCTGGTTCAATATATCCTCGCACTAATACAAATATTTAATAGAATTTTGTAGTATTTTTAATTCCAGCAAAAGGGGTTTATCGCGTACGTCAGAGAAGGGAATCTTCGTAATATAAACTAAAGTGTGGGTTAATAAATTTTAATTACATTTAAATTGGATAAATATGGAGATTTAAATAAAAGTGTTTTTTCAAATGTGTAATAAGCTTCACTAAAAAGTAAATGCTTCTTTTTCATAATCATAATTTAAAAAAAAAAAAAAAAAAAAAAAAAAAAAAAAAAAAAAAAAAAAAAAAAAACCAATTCACAAAAATGTGCATCGAAGACATCCTCCCTCCCATATGTGTATCCTATGTATTAACATGATATTCTGTATTGAGTTAATCGTGATTGTCCGTTCAAAACTGTCAAAAGTTAGAAAAGAAGACTTTTTTTTATGTTACAGCAATTATCGATTTAAAATTCGATATTCATGTTAGGCTTATATTGACATTTTTATTGCGACAGGACTATAATTCCCATGTTGTTGAATTCACTTCACAATATCAGATGGGTAAATAATCTTATGCAAAATAGTTAAATCTTCAAGGTCAATTTAATTAATTTCAATTTATTCAAAATGATAGTGATAGTGAGTTATGGAAAAAAAAAACTACAAATGGTAATTCGGTCGGATAACCGATTGTCGGTTCAGTTTTCATCATATAATTGTTTGGCCAGATTAGACACGTTTTGTCACGATTCTAATAGATTTCAAAATGACTCTTATATAAATTAAAAAATATAAATGTAATTTTCCGTTTTTCTTTTTTTTTTTTTTTACTAATCTTTATTTTCTAATCATTCAGAAGAAATCTATTGGAGTCCCAGTTCCTTCACTAAGAGTTCATAAGACATGCGTGCGTGCATAAGTAAATTGAATCAACAAATTGTATGGATTTTAACAAATTTACGATGCGTACACTTTTGTGCATTTTATAAAGAAGAAAAACAAAATCGTTTTGCTTCCATCACAAGAGCAAATTCTTAGCAGACGACTTTGAATCAAATTTTTAAAATGTATTTGTATTTGTTCTTATATAGACCTCATTCATTTTCTGATCGGTATTTTCTGCGAAGATATTTCCATATTTTCAGTTTACTTTTACATTTTTTTTCTTTTTTATTTTAACTATATTGGTTATCTTTAATTTTTTCCAACTATATCGGATATATTTTTGAGCGAACGATGCAAAAAAAAAATTTCTTTACTTTCAAAATGTCAACAAAAACGCGAATAGTAGATGGGCAAGATGGATTATTATTAAATGCAAGTGTGACTAATTGACAGTGCTTAAGATTACATGTAGATTCAAGGTTTTTCGATGCATATATTTGGATTCTTACACGTCATGATAAAAATAATTCTCTCATTTCTCACTTTCGTAAGGAATAACGTTTTTGAAAAATTGGTCTTTAGTTTATTAGTGAAATAAGCATAAAATTTAATTTGTCTGTGAGTTAGATATGTTTTATATAAATTTTGTTTTTATTATAATTATTATAAAACTTATATATATATATACACACACATATCTTTCTGTTTGTTATATATAAAAAATTTAGAGAATATAAGTGATATCGTGAAAGTAAGTCAAGTGGGTTTTAGTCCATGTCGTGTGTATATGTTTATGTAGATATAAAGTGTAGTGTACTCATAGAATTATTATTTTATGGTCGTTAATTGGGTATTACAGGAACTAATGTGGCTATATATTATAAACAGTTCTTAGGACATGGACATAGTTTGAGGTAAGATTGATAAGAAACAAGTCAGGAAAACAACGTATCAAATATATGATATAAGGTAAGACTTTGGAAATGTGTGTTAAAAAGTTAGAACTTGCAGTTAATCTTAAACAAAATTTTTCTGGTTCTGAAAAGTTAAAAAAAAATACTATTGGTCTAGGCAACAGCTGATTGCATACTCACTTTATGTAAATTTGCTTTGGAAACAACGAATATAAGGTTGACCACAAACTTATTGTGGGGTAGGAGTCCATAGGATTTTTTTTTTTTTTTTTGATATTTGTTTTTTACTTATTACGTTTGTGGGGAGTACTTTTTGAAAAGGAAACGAGAGAGCAGGAAGCAATTAAAAATTTACAGTAGTGTTGTTGAACATTTGTTCGCCTTCTAAAAGCGTTTATACAGCACCCGACTTTCTTATGGCCAATACCAAAATAATTGCATCGATTATGGTTTAAAAAAATATCAGTTTTTCGTTATGCATATTAACTGTATTGTGGCTTAATTATTTATAAATTTTTTGCTTGAGTTCTATCAGAATTTGATTTGATTTTTTTAAAAGGACACGATAATTTGAAAGTTTCTTTTTTTATTGCTACTTTTTCGATAAGCAATAATAAATATGTATCTCTTGAGTTTTAGTTTTTAATATATTTTAATTTCTACGTTGAATTCCTACCATTAATTGGAATGCTTAGGAAATACGTATATGTATATTAGACTAATAATTTACAGCTCAACAGTCAACAATCAACATAACCAGGAAAAAAAAAATCCGGAATGTCATCATAAATTAAATACACGGGCACAATACAGCAATCAACTTATTGATATGATCTACCATCAACATGTAAGTAACCGAACAATGAAAACACATGAGGAGCAACCAACACAAGCACACGATGTCTGCAGTACAACATTTCTTCAATCAACATTTAAT
>KK351031.1:2247131-2273169 GCA_000671755.1 Glossina brevipalpis
TCTCTTTGTTCACTTCCATTTTTAACACGCTGTAACTCACAACTGAATGCACCAAACAAAAAACAACAAAAGAATTTTTTTTACTGCGAAATGTCACCTTTCCAACGAGCATAAATCTGAAATTGTTTGATCGATACTTTCCGAGAAATCTACCAGTGTAGCCATCTACCGAAAAAATAATGGATTTCTTTTTCCCCAAACTAATATATTTCTACAAACCACCTAATTCGAACTGGAACACATTTACTGAAAACAATATTTTTTGATATATGAACCTGATCATGAGTCTCATTATGAGCTAACGATGTGATCATTGTGTTGAGCGATTTCAAGTTACATTTTATTTCTTGGCATATATATGTATTTTGTCAATCGATTAATCCCGTTCTAGTGATTTAGCCGTTTTGATAAGTTTTTTAACTTAATTTTGGAAGCTTGGCTTTTCGAAGTTAATAATGTACCGCAAATGGCAATAGAAAGACTTTGAACTTGACTTTCTCTAATATAAGTGATCTATCGGATACTTCCCTTTCATCCTACCATCCTACCGTCCTACCCTTAGTATCTCCTTAAATGGTTGTGCTTCTAAATGTCTCTTACCGTGAACATACTGTTGTTCTGAAATGTCGTCACACAAAAGTATTTCTTCATTAAAGAGCTTTATTTTAATTTTGGGCTGAAACATACTTTCTATCTTTCCGCCTCTCTTTGCAGACATTATCTGACAGTACCTTATCGGCATGGTTCACTACTATAGACTTTAGAAAAGTTAGAAATCAAGTGATCCGCGTATTTAAAAAGTGTAAAGCGAGTGGCTTCTGCTTAAACTGTGTTCTTTATTCTCGTTGTCAAACATAGACGCATAGCTAAACTAAGTGCGTTACCTAAGTTACTTGAATATCTTGTTAGTCGACGAATAAGTAGTAGCGTCAGAGATATAATCAAAAGAGATATAATTCAAAATGGGAAGTTGTCCATCGACATTTTAGGCACTTCTGAATGTCCGATCATACCGAATTTTTGCATCCGCCTTTAGCCACGATGACAATGCAACGTTCAAAAAAATGTTTTTTAATAAAATTGAAAATGTTGAGCGTCACAAGGAATACTTTTCATATAATAGCTTTTTAAATTAAGGCGATGTATCGAGAGAGCTTGTAAACGTACTCCAATTCAAACTGTTTTCGTCAGCTTTCATGCAAGCTAGTGCATTAAATTTCGTCGGAACATCTCAAAAATTGCGACCTGTAGACTGAACAAAATAAGTGAGCAGACAGTCAGACATTAGTCAGATATACAGTCAGACAAGTTTAAAATTCGATTCAGAGAATGGTTCTGAATCAAACGATACGATCAAAAAATGAGATGGATTGAAAAGCCTACTGGATATTACATACATCTGTACAAACTTTTCATAAACGGTATCATAAAATTGACAATTTATAAAAAGGTGTGCCAGAGTGTAAAAATGAAACAAAAACTATACAAAAAAAAAAAAAAAAAAAAAAATTTTCTTTTAAAATAAGATTTTATATAAGTGAACTATTTGATGGAGAACAAATTCGGTTTCGGTCGCGCTTTTATATGTAACTCACTCTCACACAAGAAACAATATTTGTTCTAAAAAAAATTCAAACAAAAAAGACCCGTTTAGGCGACTGTGTGTACATTAAAGTTTGTAGTTGTAAAAAATAATTTATATAATTTTATATTAATAACTTTATTTATAATTATGATTTTAAAGCAAATAAAAGCAACAACAAGATTTTAACAAATATACAAGAGCTTACGAAAAAGTAAAAAAAACAAAAAAAAAAAACGAAAAGTATTCTAAAGTAATCCAAACTACTATCAATCTACATATATGTAGGGCAATACGCGGGAGTATATGATGGAATCTAAGATACATATAGTCGGTCACGGATATGTTACACTAAAAGTAGAATGAAATCATTAGAAGGTTTGCAAATAGAAGTAATGGATCGCACACAATACTAACAGGGAAGAGCTCTTGTAATAACGAATCGCTCATAGAAATGAAGAGAATGAGATTTTTGAAAAATATATATAATACAAATTGTACACATAAGAAACAAAAAGCTACAAAAAAAAAATTAAATTATATAAAAAAAAATTAAATTTTTAAATTTTAAATTTTCAATTTTTTTTTTTTAAAATTAAAAAAAATTTTTTTTTTTACATATTTAGTTTTATATATATAAAAATTCACAGAAAAGTGATTGGAACAAGCTTTGTTGTCCCACTTTTTAATTTACTAAAATAAAAGCTTGTTTTAAATTTTTTTTTTTTTTTCAATAATTTTTTTTTTAATAATTTTTTTTTTAATAATTTAATAATTTAGCATTAAATTGAAAATATAATCATGTCGTCTAAGTTAGCTAACGCTTGGTTGTGTGAAACATTGAATATCAACAAAAACAACAATTACGCTTCTTTTTTTTTTTGTAGTGATTACCAATAAGCCAAAGCTGTCACATAAAAATTCTGCAGCAATCCATTCATAAAATGCTACTAAGCATTCGCCCCGACAATGAATGAAATGAAAATTATGAAAATGTGTCAACAGAAGAATAAGCCCAATAGACAACTAAGACTGAATTAAAGCTTAACATTCAAGGATATTAACGTCGTTATATTGGATGTCAAGTAAAAGAAAAGACATATGGTTGCATTTACGCATAAACACATATGCATTATTTACATACATAAATTTCTTTGTATCCTAATGTATATTAATGATAATATATATTAATATATTATCGTCTATTATATACACAATATATAATCATACCTATATGCATACATATATGTTTGTAGATCCAAGAAATCGATCTATTTAAGGTGGGAAAATATTATAAAAATCTTAAGTAATAAGAAAATTATATACATTTGTTCTCAATTTTTTATACCCACTATCCAATCATCTTAAAAAAAAAAAAAAGAAGGTAAAAGAAAACTACTTATCGCGTTAGATGGGCGTGGTAGACTTTTTTTTTTTATTTATATGGAATAACATGAAATTTTTTCTTATCTACTTTATGAGTAGTAAGCAAAGTACTCAAAAATCTGAAACATTTTGAGTTTATGTTATACTGCAGATGTGTCCCCTTAACCAATTTGGTTCATCTTCATAATTATCGTAAATGCATTTTCAATGTTTTTGCCAAATGGAAAATTGGTTATCGCACACATTACACAGATAAGCAGACAAACAGATGAACAAATGGACGGACAGATGTGTTTAGATGGATTCCGTATTTGATACTGATCAAGAATATATATATATATATTTTATGGGGTAGCTGAGGTTCCTTTCTTAATGTTACAAACGTTTTCGCAAGAAAATTAAATTCCATTACTCTCTATATATCGAGTGGGTATGGTCGATCCTTTTCGTCTTTGTACCGGTACCGGTACTAGACGATAACTATCTCAATAAATGTATAAATTTTTATAAATCGGCCTGCTACTGTTTATGAGTAATAAGAAAAAAGTCAACTTTTTTCTCTTAAAAACAGAAATGTCCTCACTTTGCCTTGTACTGTGCGTGTGTCCTTTGACCGATATATGGCCCATTATCAAATCAATCTGTATGCAAAAAACTTCTAAAGTTTTTGCCAAATTTGAAGCCGATATCTTCATTTTTGCGGCCACGAGAATTTTTACCTTAAATATTACGCAGCTGGACAGACGGACATGCTTATATCGATTCTAAATTTGATACTGATCAAGAATATATATACTATATAGGGTCTCAGAAGTTTCCTTCTGGGTGTTGCAAATAATATGACAAAATGAATATACCCCCCATTCTTCGGTGGTTTTTACCCAACGCATTTTCATAACCACCACCGAAGGTAGAAGAAATATTTATTTTTCAAAATTATTTTTGAATGAAAAAGAAAAGTAATAGTATAACAATATTGGAGCAGACTATCAAGCATATCTTTAAAAAACAAAATATTTTTTAAAAAATGGCATCATTGAAGCGAAGCGATGCTTCGCAGCACGCAGTACATCTGCTGGTCTATATTTTCAAATAAATAAAAAAAGAGTAAATACTTTTAATCTATATTTCTGTATATCTAGTGAAGCATGGGAAAAATTTATAAAAAGATTGAATTGGCGAGTATTGGAAATGAAAAAGTTTTTGATCAAAAAAAAAAAAAAGTAAAAATAACATTCGTTTACTATTAATATGTATTCAAATTAATTTCTCAAAAATCTGGTCCATATTTCATTATTTAATGTCGTTTCAAAGAAACGTTAAAAACTTCGAAAGAAAAAAATCGAAAATTGTTCGAGTTATATTGAGTTGCGTTTTGAAAAAATATGTTTCGAGAAAAATGCGTTTAAAGTTTTGAAATGTATTATGGACGACATGTTAATCACAAGTGCAATAATTTTTTTTATTATTTTTTTGCGTTCATCTGCACTTGCAAGGACCATAAAATTGATTTTCTATTTTCAAAAATTCTTTCTCATTCATCTTTTTCAAAAAATTCTTGCACGAAATTACCTGTTTTGCGATATCTGTCAAAGAGAGAATCGCACGTTTTATATTACATGTGAAGCGAAATGAGAAAGAAAATGACGAGAAAATATATATAATTATTTAGTCGAATTCATAATGAACTTGAAAAAGTTTGCTCTATATACTTTTATACTTAGGCAAAAGTATTGAAAACTTTAGAGTCACTCTCTCAAGTTTCGTATCCACTCGATTGTTGTCTCAGTGAACGTATTTTAATTTGGAATTACTATTAAATGGCCGCAAATAGTCTCTAAAGAGATCTGTAAATGAACTGTAAAATCACCAGGTAAAGGGTTAGGCTCTAACATCTTGGCGGAGATTAATACGACATAAGAAATCTGTTCAAAGTGCTTGAAGAAAAATATGAAATTTCAAAGAAAAAAAAATTTTTTTTTAGAAATTCAAAGCATCTATTAAGTAATAAATAAAAATTTTTCTCTTTTTAAAAATCTATATACAATAGTTTTCCCTCTATAAAAGTGGTTTTCGTTACTTTTACTTTGCTCAGATGGAAGTACATCAAAGGGATGCAAAATGACACGGCAGTAAAGATTGGTGAACAATGATTTTTTGACATCGATTACTTTGAGGAAAAGGGTGAAGCATTAATAAAATTAAGAAAAATTCCTTTTCTTCGCAAAGTTACGATTTATCAAAATGTGGCCCAAGCAAATTATTATATGATTTGGGATATAATTAACCTAATAATCTAATGGCTATTGTTTCCTTCGAAACATTAAAAAATGACTATCGTTCAACTATCGAATGCATCGAATGAAGAATTCCAATAAGATATGGGACAAAGCGTATTATTTGAAAGCTAAAGAAAATTTTGAAAATTCTTTGGACTAATATATGAATGAAAGGTAAGAGAAATTCCTGTTGAAAAGGTAAAAAAAGGGTCCAAAGACCCAATCAGAGTTCCCTTGAAATATGAATTTTTGATTGATCAGTTTGAATAATAGATGGTGGTGTCTGTTAGTTTACCTTCTCGAATTATTATTCTGTTTTCCAAAATTTCAACAAAAATGAAAATACTTCTAGCGTTCAAATTAAACTTTTTTTTTTTTTTTTTTTTGAGATCTATCGTAACAGAATTTATTTAAAAATATGATACAATTATCGCAAATTAATATTATTATTTTCTTACTTTTACGGTCACCGCAGAAACATACGCCCGAACAATGGGTCTATATTACATTCCTTTTGTAAGATTCGAAACAATAATTTTTCATGTTCATGTAGACTTGCTCAACTACCTGTAAACCTTGCAAACCTTCGACTATATCCAGCATATCATATATATATATATATATATATATATACTGTTAAATACATTAGATGCTTGCGTTAATTTTACTAAGCAACTTCGTTAGGTAAAAATAATGGGAAATAATGGGAAATATACGAGTGTACATAATGGTAAAATTCGATGATTTTGATCTTGCTGCTCTACATTAAATAACAATTTTCTATTTAGTAATATTAGGTTGTGGAAAAGGTAATCCATTATTTTCCAATTCGAAATGTTAAATAAAGTCCTGAAGTTCTTATAAGATTGGATGGATTACCTTTTCCCCAAACTAATATTATATTCTTCATGGGACCTTTTGCTATTCATACGAATGAAATTATTACTACAGGTGGGTGTCTACCGACAAACTGTACGATGTATGTTTGCAAAAAAAAAGATCAGCAATAACAGTTAGCAGACGCAAAATCATTCTTTTGCATGAAAACTCTTGACCGATCAGACGTTAAAAGAGTTTGTCAAGGATTTAATGTTGCAGTTCGATTATGAAGATTTGCAACAACCTCTAGACCTACTGCCCATAGCTTATCATCATCATCAGATAATAGTGCCTTCTGTGATTACCCATATTATTCAAATCGATACAGTATAGCTGAGCTGGTATACAATTTCGAAATACTAAAGAATTGCGAAAATGGATCGATCGCTACCAAGTCAATGATATTCTTTCGCTCACAATATCATTATGTTGCCAAAAATATGGGAAAAAATATTAGAAAATGATGGAAAATATTTTGATTAATTTTTCTCAATCACGCAATGGCTTTTTCAAGTGAATAAAATGATTAAAATTAACACAAGAACTTATATACAATATATATATATATATATATATATATACAGGTAACCCTCATATAACGCGGTATTTCTATAACGCGGTTCGCAAAATGCGGAAAATTTCCTATAACGCGGTATTCCTACAACGCGATTTTCAAGATTCTATCCTCTTTGATTGTTACACTACATATTTCAATTTTACTGCATGTGTATTGTCTCTTCAAAGTATGGCAAAGTTACAACGCAATTTTTTTTAAATTGTGTTGAAATCGTTGGGACATCACTTAAATAAATTTGTCAATCAACACTAAAAGTTTGCTGGAAAGCACTATTGCCGGAGGCAACAGTTCAGGAAACTGTTGCTAATCCAGTGGAGGATGAATATAGAAACGTAATGAGGTTGGCGAACGTAATAAGAGGCGATGGATTTGAAGAGATTACTGTGGAAGATATTCGAAAATTAGTTACGGACGACGAAATAAATGAAGCAGATTTATTGGCAATGACAAATGAAGCATTATCGACTACGGATAGCTTTGACGATCTTTCCAATGCCAAAATTGAAAACTTTTCACTAAAAGGTGTGGAGAAAATTTTAAATCTGGCGAATGATTTGGAAGAGTATGTTTTGGAAGACGATCCTGAAAGGGATAGAGTAGAAATGTCACAAAAGAAATCTTAAAAATAATTTATCCGCCTACCAGGAAATCTATATAGACTTACGAAATAAGGGAAAACAGACTTCAATAAAAGATTCTTTTAAAACCAATAATCGCTGAAAAGGATCAGTCTGATAATGGATCAAGCTCGAAATTTGAATTAGGATAGATATGAGCAAAACGTTCGAAACACACTCAAATTATAATAAGTGATGGAGAGGAGGGATATTTGTAGAAGCTTGTGATTTGAATATTCGTTTAATTTAATGTTAAGTAGAGTTGAAATTGTTTTTTTATTTGTTTTTCAGATTTTATTTTATTTTGCGGTGCTTAAATAAATGAATTGATAATAAATGAATTAATTTAAATGGATAAATAGAAAAATATTTCAATTAAAAAATATTTTTTTTTTCGATTAGGAACGTATCCCCCCTTTTTGCACTGGATCTAAGTCTCCTACAACGCGATTTCCTATAACGTGGAATTTTTCAGGAACCTATTGACCGCGTTGTAGGAGGGTTACCTGTGTATGTGGTTTCTTACCTGCGTTGTCGACATGGTTGTTAAGCTATTTTCATATTAGTCATAATTTATTGCAAATTTATTAAACAAATTATTTTTATTACAACTTTACGGCTCATACGCCAAATTTCGTTCAATTTCGCTTATTTTTCAAAATCAATTTATGGTCATCAACTCAATTACGATATATGCTGGACAAATTACATCAGATAGATCGGCATGATTAGATCGATTCAAAATTTAATAGTTGCACTTTGAATTACTTGTACACTTAATGAAGTTTCTGATGTTCTGATGCTCTGATGCTTGCAAATGGCAAATTTGATATGAGACTCCACTATTCTTTAGTATAATTTTATAAAGAAATTATAAAAAGAATGGAAAAAATTTTCAAAACAATTTTAGTGGTTCTACTCAATTTTAATGTATTATAATAGAATAAATTTTTTTTTTTTTATATCAAATTGCTTTTAAATGTCATTAAAATAAAATTTTATATACAAATGCTGGGTAAATGTACAATCCATTCCATATGTTTTATGTGCGAACATATATATATATATATATATATATATATATATATTTATATATATTCACTTAAATATATATCTAATTTATATATAATTCGTTTATATACTTTTAAAGTTGTGAAAAAAAATAAAGAAAAAAAATGTTGCTACTTGAAGATATTTATTTTTACATCAACCAAGCACAGCATTAATACCAATAAGAAGAATATTTAGTAAACAACATTGCTTTTTAGATCCTGCGCTAGCCCTGTAGCACAATACATAAGTGAGCATATGGCGTCGTATATATGAAGTCTTTATAATCAAGTAAAGTAAGTAAGTATGTATGTGAGTGCTTCCGCTCCTGTTTATTGTTGATACTTCGGGTTCGCTAAAAACTATTAGTCGGGTAACTCGTTTTATTGTATTCTTGTGGTTGTTATGCATTTTGAGCGTATCCGTTCTATCTGCGTTTGTATATGTATTCTCTCATACATATATGCTAAGCATTGCGTATAAATAAATGATGTTGCAATCGGTTTGCTGGCATTCGCAGTCAATCAACAAGTTACTACAGTTCGTCTAGTAAATTTAACAATAGATAAGTGAGTAGTGAGCTCTTATATATATATATATATATATATATATAAAAACGATTGTGAATCAACAAGTTTAAGAGGCATTTGTTTGGTGAAAAGCAATTAAAATTTTGCGCGCTCTGTCTCTCTATCTCTTTCTCTGTAATTTAATTATTATTTTAAATTCAATTTTAATAATATTTGTGGCCAATTACTACAGTTACTACGAATCTGGTTTGTGCAATAGTGTGTGTGTGTGTGTGTGTGTGTGTGTGTGTGTGTGTGTGTGTGCAGGTAATTTGATTTTATTAAAATTCATATTTGAATGGAGTTTTTTTTTCTCATTTTTTGAATGAATTTAATATGATTCTTTTTTGAGGTTTAAAGAGGTATTAGCGAGAAAGAAGTGCACAAAAGCCTTTGTAAGTCTTCAAATTTACCTAATTAGGCATTTAAAATGTTGGTTAATAATTTGATATTTTAAATAAAGTGCAAGCATCTCTTACAGGTATAGAATAAATTTTTAAAATTTGCAAAAAAAAAAAAAACTATTTTTCTCAATTAATGATGAAAGAAATAAAAAAAAAAAAGAAAAAGAAAAAATCCCTAAAAAATTAAACTTAAAAAAATTAGAATATTAATTAAGAGGTATAGAAAATTTATAAATTAGTTTCCGGTTATGTTTACCGTTTATCTATTATATATGTAAAGCAAGACTTAGACCGTAGGTTGAAAGCTGACATAATTCAAAGCTAAGCACAATTTATACACAAAAAACAAAAAAAAAAAACATGTCCGAAATGAACTAGAAATTATGTCCGATCTTTTGCTTAATATAAGCATCTAATAAAATGAAATTTCGAAAATATCATGTTTATCTTTTCTACTTTAATTTAATTAATCGATTAATTGATTGATTAATTGTTTTTTTGTTTTTTTTATATTATTACTCAAGTCCCATTATATTCTTCTCGTTTAACAAAGTAATGTTATTAAATACTTTCACAGAAATATCTTGTAAAAAAAAACACAAATATATTTTTTTATGCTCACGCCCTTTTTTTTTATTTTATAACAAACGTAATATTACAGAGTCACGAGAAATATAATCACTTAATTAACTTCAATTTCCTATGTCTGCATAGATAAGTATGTGTAAGTGAGAGTTATGGTAAATGAATAGAGTCATAAAAAACACTTGCAGAGTTAATCTTATAATACAATAATAATCTTATAATATAATAATAGTAACCCATAAAACCCATAAAACCCATAAAGCCCTTAAAGCCCTAAAGCATAGTATTTTAACTGTGTGTAGTATAAATAATTTTTTTTTTTTTTTTTTTTTTTTTATCTAAACTTACTTTTGATATAATTATATTGATTTCAACACTTAAGTGATCTATCAATGGACACATAAAAATATCATTATTTCATTTTGATTAAAAACTTAATTTTTTTTTTTTTTTGTTATATTTTTTTTTTTAAATGTAAATGTATTTTAAACATTTGAAGAGTTAAGTAATAAATTAATTAATGAAAAAGTGAAGTTCTACAGTTTTGCTTTTATTTGTTCCTTAGTATAAACTAGAGATTTTAAGGATTTTCAAAGAAAACACTCAAGTCATGTCCAGGTTAGTAATAAGATCTTTGTGATATAATTTTTTTTTTTTTTGAATTTTTAAATTTAGAAAAAAAAAAAACGATTTTCTTTCAATAAATCGATTGTATTGCGATAGCAATGACATGAAGAGTGACATCAATTTGATTGTTGAAATCAAAGACATCATGCAAAATTTGCATGAAAAGATTCATTGTGATCTGTGAAAATATCTTCGCCACAAAGATTACAAAACAAACTACATACGTTAAGACGACTAGAACAGTAATTTTGGTAACATGTATATTCATAACAAGCATACGTTATTGCAGAGATTAGCTTTTCAGTACTTTTTGTCTAATGCTTGGTGGTCTGAGATCACAAAAGCGAAGGGGTCATCAGAAAAGAAAAAAAAAAATTCTGCAATACTACGTCGAAGGCTTATATTATTTGCTAATTTGGTATTAGAAAGAAGGCCATGATGCGTGTTTAGTTAGATGTTTTGTAATAGTGAACCGTGCTATGAGAGATTGCGAGCTCTTAAAAAGCTAACTGAATTTCAATTAACTAGAAACCCGCGCTGCTTTCTTTAGTTAAATGTTTTCTAATATATCAAGTCGTGCTATGAGAGAATGCGAATTCTTAAAAAACTACCTGCGCGTCAATGTATTTAAGTAAGTTCGAGCTTTTATATGAAACTTAGTCCAGTAATATTACTTAACCATATAATACAATATTTATAATAAGCGTGTGCTATACAAGTGATCGTAAACAAAGATGATTGAAAAGTTTGCTTTATGCACTTTAACCAGTAAATTTAAGGAAAATCAATATTTTTTGCAAATATTATGTTTCAAAAGAATTTAGAAGGTCAAGTAAAACCAGAAAACAATCTAAAGTTTATACTATTTTATAACTAAGAACCAAAACTTGTATTCAATCCATTCCTAAAGATCATTTCGTACAACTTTGTAGAATAAGTAAAGAAAAATTTTCAAATAATCCGCCAGTATGTTCAGTAACTAAGTGATATTAACTAAAAAGATACTGAGAACGTAGGGTACTTTCTATGAATGTTAACTAATACATTTCTATCTATGTTTTAAACAGCGATTCCCTAACAACGTAATAATTATTTTTCTGTTGTTATATAAATTTTAAAAATATTAAGAATGAGAAAAGCAATTAAAAATTTTCGTTTATTCGAAATTTCCGTATAATGATATACTTTTATAGTGTACAGTGTATTGTGTCGTATAATACCTATATAAATATTAAATGTGTGAAGAAATTATTCTAATATTAATAAATTCTAAATCCCAAAAAACCTTCGCTGTGTTAACAGAGAGTTACAGGAATCTAAACACAACAGATAGTAGCACTTATTTAAAATCAATATTTTTTTTCAAGCAGTGTATTCAAGTAGTTAAGAGAATACTTAACCGATTAAAAGATTTGATTCATTCCTACTCATATGTCTGTTCCATCTGAAAATAATATATGAAACATATATTGAATATGAATTTTCTTAATTGAATCGAATTTCCAAAATATTGTTATCTTTGTCCGAAATTATTATAAACATATCATTTTTATTCCCATCTGCCTCTGCTTAAAATATTCTAAAATACTCTGTAAATATATACAAATTTCACGTTTGTTTCGATATTTTAATTGAATGAAAAACAATATGCACTCAATCCCTGATTAATAATGAAAACAAATCCTTCCTAGTATCTTATTATTATTATTATTATTATTATTATCAGTGGATCCTTTCAGTAAGTTTTGCATGAATTGTTCCTCCTTTATTGTCTTTCAAGTTGCCTGAGCGTAAGGCTTAAGTCGGTGATTTGAAGTATTAAACTTTTTATACTACTGTGATCAATAAGTAGTAAGACTTTTCTATTTCAGTTGAAAGAATTAACAACAGAAGAAACAGTCTGCTTTTCCTTAAATATCCAGCAACTGTACATGGTATGTAGTTGTATGTGTATCAAGTTTCATGTCAAAAAGGATACTTTCGTAAACATAGTCGTTTAAATAACAGGATTTTTCTATTTTTAAATGAAACGAAAAAAAAAAATGTTCAGTAAAGACGTTACAGCAAATATTACTTTTCAATAAAATTTCGTATGACGAAATATTAAAGAAGATTTTTGAATCACAATGTTTGTGGTTTATGTTTTCTCAATAAAAGACATTAAAGGGATTTCGTGGTTTACTCTTCTCGACATCTACTTCAGCAAAGTTAACGACTTAAGTAATTTAAAAATCATATATGTCCATATAATCGTCATTTTGAAAGATCGTTTAGGCCTCAATTGAGCTGCTTACGATAATCCATCCTCTAACAATTTAATGAAATTAATCCCCTCTTTCTAGGTTGTTCATCAGGAATTCAATTCAAGTCATTCTGCTCTATCGCTCTATTCGTTTGATTTAGTTGAGTTGTTTAGTTAATTTCTGAATATTCTCGAAACTGAAAGAATAGTTGCGCGGCATTACGATTTTGTTTCGATTGAAGAGATTAAAGTCGTAGCGAAATGTGTAAGCTTTTTTTTTTTTTTTTTGAAAAGAACGTTTTTCTTATTAACCTCGTTGAAGATCTTCATATGAGATTTGATACAGCTGACAGCGAAGTTTTCGCCAACTTAAAAAAAAAAAAAAATACAAAAATGTTTAGAAGAAGAAGAAATAAGTCTTTGGCTCGCCATTTTGTTTTTTTTTTTTTAATTTTTTAATTATTAAAAAATTTTATGAAATATTTCATTATGAATTTCGTGCATACAAGAAAATATTGCTTCTTAAGGAAATTTTTAGAGCTCATTTAGCGGGTTAAACATATTAAGTACAGGTTTACAATTTGTCTAACCGCTGTCCGTTCGTCTTTTAAAATGGTTTTTTTTTTCATTTTGTTCGGAAATCATTTGGTTAAGTTTCGTCTAGAATCATGAAAAAGTCTGAACTCGTACGTATAGATAATAGGAAATATGTAAATATGTAAATATATAGATGAATTTTGTACAATTACTCAGGAATTGTGTTATCATACTGCATACGATTTCAAATATATGAGACGGACTAGCGCAAGCTACTGTATTAGCTACACATTGAATATAGTATACATTGCGTACTGAATGAATAGATTTTTTTTTTTTTTGTGTATCTTGCCATCAAACATTGTACACAAACTAGTGCTTCTTCTTGTGGGGAAATTAGATTTTTTCTTATTATTTTTTTTTTTTTTTTTTTTTTTTTTTTTTTTTGGCTCACATGAATGAGATTTTAATGTTTAATCTGAAAATTTGTTGTTGATAAGTTTTCATTGACAATTTTCATGAATAACATGAATAACAAATACTTAGTCACCACACATACTAACGCGTATAAGCAAACACGCATATTTACTATAGATTTACTGATGATATTTGCTTATATAGGTACGCACGTATTTTTGTTTATCTCTCTATATTTGAATTTGTAATTTCCTTTTTATTTCCTAAACAATATATATGTGCTCTCCAGCTTATTCAAATTGACCGAACGTACGATAGAGAGACGGTTAATATGTTTATCATTCGTGTGTAGAATAATCATTTTTCTCTCTCTCTTTAGTCAAATTATAAAATGCTTATATGTGTACACACACACACACACACACACTTTTTATTTGCATACACAGTTTAAGAAGTTTAAAAAGTGGACAAAAAAAAACAACAACAAAAGAATGCATATTATAATCAATTAAAAATAAAATCATATTCTAGTTATGTGATAAAATAGTTAAGTTTGATTTTTCGATAACCACAAAACATTACATCGTACATTGTATATATGTATGAATGTTTTTGTTTAGAAACCTTTTATATTTTTATTTAATTATTTTTCTTCAAATTTTTTTTTTCAATTTTCTTTTTTATTACAGGAAGTTTGTTAAAATTTTCAGTTTTTTTTTTTTTTTTTTTTTTTCAATTTTTAAAATGTTACGAACACATTGGTGTTCGCAGATTCAAATATAAATCTTAAAATTAAATTACGACAGTGGGGTGAGGTCAAATTATAATAAGTCAAATTCTTATGCGTTATTTCTATGTGAAAGCAATACCTTACCTTAACCTAACCTTATTGATTAATGTTTGATGCGTATTGTTGTTGGATGTTAAAAATGCAATAATGAAATTAGTGTAATACTTTTTCTTGATGGTATAAATAAAAGCTCATCTATGGCTTATTATACCTGCCTATACAACAAAGAAGTTACGATATACTCTATATACTATAAATGTTTATATGATTTCATTAAAAAATTTACTTCGTTATAAAACATCCTTTTATAGAAAAGAAATCATATAAATATTGCAGTTGTGAAACTGTAATATAATATTTATTATATTATATTATTATATATATATATATATATATATGTATTAAGTTTGCATGGCTGTATATAACACATAGAAAGATTTAAAATGAAATAATCTTTTATTACATCAATCGATTTAGAATCAATTTTCCGACTCATCTTTTGAATTAATTAAGGTCTGTCTGTCTGTCTGTCTGTCTGTCTGTCTGCATTCTTCTATCCAACCTTTAGGACAACATTTTTAAGCTATTACAACAAAATTCGGTACCATATGTGAGATGTTTTGACTTAAGAACAAACAAAGAATTGAAAATGGATTTGATTAGATTATTTTTACGATTACTTTCTACATAACACCGCATTTGAATAAGACTCTTTATAAAGGGTGTCTCAATAAGAGTGCACTATTTCCAAATAAAAATTAAAACACATATTTTTGAAGTGAGTTATGATATTTACTTTGTATTGTATGGTATTCCGATTAAGTATGGAATAAAATATCCCGTAAATGGCCCTCGTGACTTTGATAACAGGCCATTAGTCTTATCATGAAATGTTCGGTGAATTTTTGACAAAAATGTAGTCACCGATGACGCTTTACATCTTAGGCTTGATTTCAAAAATTGTTTCTGGTTTATTCACATAAACTCGAAATGTCAGAAAACTTCACAGAAAGAACTTGCACAGCGTTAAATCGCATATTTTTGATGACCAGTTTGCATCACAATTTCATGAAATGATTTCGTCTGGAAATCATTGCTGCAACAAATCTATTGTTGCGTGCGCGGTGTGGCAGATGACGCGGTACTACTGAAGCTATATATCGTCTAGATTTATGTTGTCTAGTTGAGTCCACAAGAAACCCATTATAATGTTCCTGTAACGAATGCTCTTTACAATCACTATAATATCGATCGTATTTTCAAAGAAGTAAGACCCAATCGCGACGCTAGACCAAAATCCGTATCAGACAGTTTCTCGTTGTGGATGCATTTATTTTTCATGGATCGCGTGAGGATTTTCAGAGCTCCAAATTTAAGAGTTTTGCTTAGTTACTAAGGCATTCAGATAGAAAGTTGTTTTATCGGTGAAAAATATTTCTTTCGAAAAATCACTATTTATTTCATTTTGCCCCAGCACCCATTGAATGAATTGCTGGGACTTTGCGGGGTCCATTTTTAATAATTGTAACAATTACAAATGATAGCTGTCGAATTTCAGAGTTGCCATCTGCAAGAAAAAAATGATTAAATTTAAATAATTAAGACACCGTTTATTAAACAAGGAAATAAATAACAAATAATATCAGTCTTGATATGTACGATGCTGGTTTGAACTCCTAAGTAAGCGGAATCTTATCGGTTTGAAAGTGGAGTTTTTTTTCGTCAAAAACCGCTGCGTAGTGTCTCGTGAAATTTGAGGTTATTGTGAACGATGCCGAATTGATTTTTTCGGGTTTTCGGTGACACTTTTGTTTATAGTAACAATGCTTTCAAGAGACCGATCGGTATGTTGAAAGTTTATGTCTATAATCACCCCAGTTTCTTCAAATCTTTTTTTTTTATCACTTTTCGAATTTTTGCCAAATTTCATATAAAGGCACGCAAAAGTACTTCTTTTCTTGCAAAGCGAACAAAGCGTCAGTTGTCTTTTCTATACAGAATTCATATCTTATCCAAAAATCAGAGAAAGTAATAGCCAATGAAGGACAGTACTATGATTAAACCTTTCATTAATTTCGTTTTGAAATAAATAAATTTGTGACCAAAAACAAAGACCGAACTAATTTGTACTTCCAATAGTTAAACGTGAACTGGAAAATTTGATATATCGCTGTATTCTAGCAGAGAGTATAACAATCGTTGCCGAACTGCTTTCATATCTTACGTGATATACATCATACTTTTAATATTTTCGTTTCTATCCTTATTTGCATACTCTTAGTCAATCACAGAATCAAATCAATTTTTACGCATTTTTAACTATTAGAAAATGAATGGATGGATATGGTGATAAAGATGAAAGGTACGCTCTTTATATAGCGAAAGAATTGTTTTTATGTAAATGTGATTATAGTTTAAAGTAAGAGAGAGAGAGAGAGAGAGAGAAAGAGAGAAAGAGGAAAATAGAGTCAATCTTAAAATAGCAGCCTTTAAAGGCGAAGCTTTTAAAATGGCATAAAGAAGATAATCATGTTAACGATAATTTGATTACCTGACTATAGGATGATAAATCATAAAGATCTTAGTGGTTTCAATTATGGCCACATATAAACAAAATATATTTTTTTACTTGATATACACATACACCGACACCCACACCCCCACTCATGCACGGAAGTAAAAAAGAAAAAAAATTTTATATTAAATTTTAAGTACATGTTACCATACACCAATTATGGTACAAAAGCCAAGAAGGCTTAAGATAGACCCACCGATCAATTCATAATCATTTTCTAAATTGTAATATTTCGTTATAATTCTTTTGTGGCTTTTTTGGCATTTATTTAATATGTATTGTACTAAAAAAATACCCCTCTTTCTTCTGATTCTTAGTTTAGTTTTCCTTAGAAAGGGTGCGTATCACTGGATTGTGAATAGATTTTATTTACAATTTTTAGAAGAAATATTTACAATTGTTATGTTTCGAAAATTAAATAAAATATATTACATTACGTTACCCTGTTACTACTAATCTTGTCTTTCAGCAAACGCGCGAGCTATAAGTTTTACCAAGAAATGATTCACGCAATATATTTTAGTAACTTGAGGAAACAACAACTAACTATTGCGGACAGATCTACTGTTGTAGACAAAAAAAAGTTTAAGCATTTCATTAGGTTCTTCTCTTTTAATAACAATATAAAAACAAAGGATGTACTGTAGTCTAAGGAAAAGCTTTGAATTGAACTCAGCTTTTTAGGCAGTTTTCTCGTTAAAAGTGACCCGAAGACAATTTTTCAAGAGAATATAAAATTGAATGTTATTAAGATATTGTTGGTAGTCCACATATAAGATGTGAGCGCTAAGAAAAGACAATAATGAACAAACAAATTTATGTTACATATTATGAGGAAAACTATCCAAATTGACGTAACTGTTCATGTTAGCTCTTCTATTACGGAGGAAATATTGATTTAAATACCTAAACTTAATTCATCTGATTTGATGCTAACAAACTGATATAATTTAAGCCACGGTTGTTTACTATTTAAGACATCAAATACTCGGAAATATATGCTTTTCCTCAATATTTTTGGGTTTTTCTTTTAAGTACCCTTTTAAATGTTTGACATGATCACCTGTTTCTCACTTCTATCATGGCACATTTAAGTGCAGACCGAAAACGTCAGTCATTGTCCTCCGGGCTTTGGAACAATCCCCGCAAGTGGGCTCCGCAACTCCCGAAGTACCAGATCAAACTCCTTGGATACAGACCATTGTTTTCCTCTGGTGGAAGGGTTAATCCAGATCATTTACGAACGACCAGTCCCGATACTCCCCGAAGGGCCGCACCAAGCGATCAGTCAACAAGGCATTCTTAAAGTTTTTTTGATGCTGCCAACATAGTACAATAAGTTTCTCCATTCGGGCCAACTGATCCCAGGGGACTTACTGGTTCACTTTAGCACATCTGTACTGCTCGGATGTGAACAACACACTACCTAATTTTTTTGATTATTATGTATTTGAAAAGACATTGATACATTTAGCTAACGTTTCCTCGATCAGTCATAGATACACAGCTTGCCTCAGTAGTATTATGACCTAAACAGCAGAGCACTATAGAGAAGAGAAGACATCTAAAATAAATACAACTCTCGAGCTTCCTCCTACAATCAGAAAAATACCCGTCACCGGGAATTAGTAGTTAAAAACCTTAATCTTCATTTAGCCGCCATCGTAGATAGCGTTTATAGCTAGGACCACGAAAAGGTAGAAGATTTGGCTGTTCATGTTCTGCTGGGTTCAGATACATAATTTCTCTAGCCTCTTTTAAGTACACAAAAGACATTCCAATTACTCAACACAAAACACAGGGAGCGATCGTATTCTTATTACAGTAATTCAAATTTAGTCAAATACAAGTACGCCAAACTTATCGAAGATCGTGATGAAGGATCTTGATGAGGGATTGTGATAAGGAACTTTAGATAAAAGTGGTATTAACTTTTTGGTAATGTTCTTCATAAAGTCAGATTATATAGAAAATTACAATTGAAGCCCCCTATGAAACGCCAGTTGAGACCGTTTTATTAGTATACTATCAAATCTTAAATTCAGAGAAATGAAGATCACCAATTGCCAATCAAAACGTACAAATTAAAATTTTTATCTCATGTTATATCCACTTCAAATAGAAAACTTTTCACTACACAATAGAGAACGTGTATAGATGATCTATCATCGGTCCTCTCAGTTAGCCTGATATTCCAAGATAAATTGTATCCCGGAAATATTATAGAGAAAGGGGAGAGTATGTAAAATATTTCCTTTATATTTCAATAACTATTAATAAAATTTTTTATCCTGTTGAAATTGCTAAAGTGTACAATTTTGCCAATTGACATGAGTAACTTTAAATGCATCGTAGCAATTATTTATCTGAAAGCAAGAAGTGAAATTTTATTATTTACGATAATAATTGAATTATTGTTGGTAATCAAAGCAACAGCAAGAAAAAGTATGGATAAAAGGTTAGTTTAGGGTTTTTTCACTATCACAATTCAGCATTGCGATTGAACATTATTACCATCGTATACGAATCGTAAGCATAATGACACTAGTCATCGAACGGATCCCCTATACGTTACGGCACTTAATAATATATAATAAATAGTTTTATATATATAGTTATGATCTTGATGTCATCGACTTGTTAATCTCTCGAAATGTGTAAATAATAAACGTTCTCTAACTGTTATACATTTCTAACGGCATTCTTTGTCTGAATGATTTCTTGCTTTTGCTCTCTAAATGATTGTTTCAGCATATTCGGCTTATTCGGCATATCATTCGGTTTATTGTTTTATTTTATTATTATTAATTCTTAAACTAGAGAGAGATGAGAGCACTAGCAGGTTCAGCTATCGGCTTTGTTGGTGTTTTTTCATTTTTATGAAAAAACTCTACCGTAATGAGATTTGAACTCACGTGTACTGACCTTTTAGATTATTGTGTGTTTTAAGTTTAAAAATTGATTTATAAAATAAATTTCTTTATTAAATTTCGATATTTACAGAGAGTTTGTACACAAAAGAAGGGATATTCATTATAAATAAATAAAATGCCGTGGTCGTTATTAACTACTATGCGAATTTTAGTAGCAATAACTTTAATTAAAAACTTACCTATGATAAGGGCTGGGGCAGTAACGGCAGAGATATCTACAGCTTATGAGAATGAAAATGCAATAAATGATCAAATACCGTTGAATGAGAAACTTGCTTGGAAAACCTTTGGGAACACGTTGCGGAGTAATCGGATCCCATGGACTGATGAAAATCTTGGTTATGCTACGTTAAATAAAAAACGTTATTGGAAAAATTTGCAAAGCTCTTGGGAAAAGCCTAGTCAATCAGTCAATCATGAGTCTTTATATGCGATTAATCCAGAAAGCATGTGGCAAATGGCATATCTGACTAACGCAGCGATTTTAGATGGTTTAATCAATGAATTAAATTCCAGTGAGAATGTAGATGATACCCATAATAATATGCTGGGTGAGAAGCGCTCTTGGAAAGCTTTGAACGTGGCTTGGGGTAAAAGACGCAATGCTCCAACTTGGAATAAATTTCGTGGCAAGTATATTCAAATTATTTATTTACTTATTTTTTTTTTTTAATCTTATTTTTGATTATGATTGCGATTTTTAAAAAAAACAAAATGAAATATATTAACGAAAAAGTTATAATTTTGGTTGTTTTAGGTGCTTGGGGTAAACGTGAACCTAATTGGAACAATTTAAAGGGTGTGTGGGGAAAACGTTAAAAAAATTGGCAAAAATTTGCAAGGAACTTGGGGCAAGCGTTCTTCACGATGCCATGATATGAATTAAATTTATCTTTACTTCGATGTGATTCTATTCTATGTAATGAATGTCAATTTGATGTTTTACCAACTGTTCCATGTGTAAACTCACCAAATCAAGCAAATCAATTAAATTAGAAAAAAGTTCAGGTCAATTAAACTGATCTGGTTCCTATATGTTAATGATTTACTTATAAAATTCNAAAAAAAAAAAATGCTATCATCAACATTCCAAGCATTCTCAAGTTAAGAGACATAGGAAGTGATAAAATGAAATAAAAAAAAAAAAAAGAGTTATTTAGACTTTTATTCGGCCAACACTTAGACTATAAAAAAAAAAATAAAAAAAAGTGCCACATTCAAGGCGTACTTCTTTTCTAGCAAAGAATTTTTTTAGCATCTCAATCAATCCCATGATTTTTGTGCAGTTTCTTAGCCTTCCATTAATATATACAGGAAGTATATTGATTGATATTCAAAAATATTCATCAGAGGACTAAATGTAACGTTCACACATCATTTTATGATATAAATATAAAATTCTTAATCAATTTTTAATTAGATTCGTATAGTGTGTGGAACGGAAATTTTTGTGCATATATTTTTTTCTTATTTAATTCTGTACATCAGATCATCTATTTGGATGCTACAAATGAAATCAAAAAATCTCCATCGTTTGCTAATAAGTAGAACATTTTTTACTTTCATTTCCGATGTATTTATTTTTATGGTCTAACAATTTGTTTAGTATAACTTGAAAAAAAAAAAAAATATACAATATTTAATTAACAAAAATTTCTTTTCTTTTTTTTTTGTTTTTTTTTTTTCTTTTAACATTTACGTTCCTATTCATGCATGTGAGCGAGCAGCTCATTAAATGGAACAACTGCTTTATATACACGCATCAAAACTCTCAAGAACAAAACAAAATAAGCAACGATTTCATATTATGTTGAAGAAATTACAATACTTTTCGAAAGAGGGTGGAGGAGGAGGGGGGGGGGGATACATTCTCCTTAATTTTTTTTTTTAAATAAAATAATAAAATAAATAAAAAAAAAAATAAAGAAATAATTATTTATATATATATATATATATATATATACATTTTAATAATTTATATAAGTAAAAATGTATATATGTAGTTATAAGTAAATCAAATAACGTTAGTTAGCCAACTGTGTAACCATTAGAAACAATTCTTCTTAAACCTAAATCTGACGGCATTACAAATATGTGTATGTATGTATGAATTAGTGAAAAATTCAATATTCAATAAAATGTCAAATTTCCTTTCCTACCTTACCCACATGTTTACGTAGTTTTTGTATTTAAAAATATATAGTGAGATAATAAGAACTGCACGCATATATATATATGGATGGATCGTGTGAAACTATAATACAAAGCATAGCGAGCATTGATGCATGATTAGGTTTTATTTAAAAGGAAGCATGCATGCAGCTCAAATAAAAGTTGGCCAAGTTGTATGATTAAATGCTTACATTCAGTTCATTTTTTTTTCCATTCATTGCATTGATGCATGTGTACTCATTCTGTACGGCTCTATAAGATCCGGGGGGGAAATTTGATTTAATTTTCTATGAGCAGATATTGAATCAAGCATTTAATGTCGGTCGATCTAAAAATATTTAATTTTTATATACTTCGCGCATACATAATGATAAAATGATTAGTTTGGGTCATGAAGTGAATTTATTTTGCTAGGACTCCACTAAAACTCAAATTTTGTATGGGCTTCGTATTATTGATTTGTATATTATTAGGTGATTGCGTTAATTATGATCAGCAATTACTACGATAAAAGTGATCAATTAATGGGAAATACTGGTATATAAACGGTTAAATTCGATGATTTTGACCGTCCTCTAGCTAAAATAACAATTTTTTATTTAGTATTCAGTGTATACAGACGCCAAACATGGAAAGCTAAAAATTTGTTGTCGAAGCCCATCGAATACTTTTAGAAGCTTCTGCTGATGCTGTTCCATTCTATTCCGATTGTCTGTTTTGATTTCAATGGTTTAAAAGTGGGCGGTAAGAGCTAAAAAAAAAGTTCGAAAACAATGAATTTATAGACGAAAACCCGAAGCTCGAACTCTCAAAGAACTTTCGCGTCAGCTTAGCAGTGAATAAATCAACTGTTTTTAGACGTTTACGATACGATAATAAAACTGGAAAAAAAGGTGAAATTGGTACGAAAACGAATTGATTGAAAATGCCATTTCGAACTGTTTCAACATCACGATTTCATTGCTTCTCAATCAAAAAAAGAAGAATATTTTCTGGCGTATTTTAACTGGTGATAAAAAGTGAATATGCAACAGCAATCCCAAAACAGCAAAAAAATCATGGGTTATTCTAGGAGAGCCATCCACATCGACATCGAAGCGGACATTCATAACCGTAAAGTTTTGCTGTGCATATGGTGGTATCAAAAAGATGTAGTCTAAAAGATTCTGCTAAAACCGAATGAAACTGTTACTGCAGATGTCTACCGACGTCAACTAAACAAGTTGAACGACGTATTGTTGCAAAAAAAGGATCCGCAATAGCGTCTAATAGACGCAAAGTTATTTCTTTTGCTTGGCCAAACGTTACAAGAGCTGTCAAGTATACAGTGTTGCAGCTTGAAACAGGAAGCACCCAGCGTACTCATCAGCGCCAGCGCCTTCTGATTAACACTTGTTCAAACCAATGCAGCATGGCTTGGCTGGCATGTAGTTCTACAAAGTTGAAGAAATACGAAAATGGGTTGATGATGGAATCGCTGCCAAACCATTTTCGTTCTTTCGACACAGTATTGTTATGTTGTCAGAAAAACGACAAAAAGCTGTAGAGAATAATGGAAAATATTGTGATTAATATATATTTTTTTCAATAAATGCCTTTTTCAAATGAAAAAAATGACCAAAATGAACGCAAGCACCTTTTTCGATATGGGAAAAATTCCAGAGGAAAATCATGTAAGTGTAAAAGTAAATGACAATCGCAAGAATAGAAGATGGTGAGAGTCTTCGATAAAATCTCTTGATCACGGAGATAACAATTTTACTAGTGAGAGTCTTCGATAAAATCTCTTGATCATGGAGATAACAAGTTTGCTGGTGAGGGTCTTCGATAAAATCTCTTGATCATGGAGATAACAATTTTACTAGTGAGAGTCTTCGATAAAATATCTTGATCACGGAGATAACAATTTTACTGGTGACAGTCTTCGATAAAATATCTTGATCACGGAGATAACAATTTTGCTATGTACAGATCTGACGTACAAATTTGAGCGTATTTGGAGATTACTTGCGATTAATTTGCTAACATAATTAGATTTCATCGAAGACTCTTACCATCTCTCATTCTGGAGATTGTCTTTTGCTTACATAATTATCGTCTTTCTCTCTACAGTACATAATACCAAAAAATTTCATCCTCAATTCTTGTCGCAAATAAAAAGCGAGCGATAATAAAATATTATACTTTTAGTCTTCTGCATAGCTGAAAAAATGATGCCAAGTTTTTGTTTTACGGATAGAAATAATCGTGCTGATCGTAAACAAAAACAAAAAAATGCGTTATACTGTTACGTTGCATATTTATGAAAAGTAAAAAATATCTAAAAGAAATTCATTATGGATTCAGTGTAATTTACTCATTTTTACTTCAATTTTTACATATATTGAAAGTAAACTTCTTGACTTATATTTGGAACAAAAAAAAAAAAGAAAGCTTAAATATATTTCTCCTTACTTTCCATCAGGGTTTTTATCTTTATACGAGTGGAAGTAATACACGCAATAATTCTTGATGTATCGTTTTTTTGTTGAAACTTTCTGGTGGCTTTTTAAAAAATTTTATTGTTAATTTATAGAAGAAATTCTTCGCGCCTTCGAACTGCGGACCATGCAATAGAGATCATGCAAAAACGATAACTGCCTAAAAGTTGTGATTTTACTGACATATCGTATATGTAAATAAATAATTTTTCTTTTGGATTTGTAAGTTGAAGTCTTCTCGATACACATCCTTAAATATGTCAATTAATTTTGAAAGGAGGAACAAATAACGAAACTGTACATTCAGTGTTTTGTTCTTTTTTTTTTTAGTGCTTTTTTATTCTTAACTGCAACAACTTTTCATTTGAATCCGTTTCTTTTATATATAACGAGAAATTTATAAATGCTCTTTTATTTATTATATTCTAAATTATTAATTGTTAAAAAATGAAATTAAACAAAAAAAAATAAGTAAATAAAAATAAAAAATAAAATTTAATCAGTAATTTTGAAAAATTAAATTTTTAATTTATAATTTTTAATTTTTTTAATTTTAAATTTTATTTAAAAATTAAACAAAAGTTTATAATAAAAACAACAAAAAAAAAACAATAGAAGCAAAATCGAAATATTAGATGAAAAAGTTTTACTTTTACAGATAAAACATATTCGGCTTTTATATATAAAACACTGTTTTTATAGATAAGAAATACTACCTTTAAGATAAAAAAAATACTGCCATTACTGCCAGATAAAATAAAAATAATGAGACTAAGCTGTGGCTTAGAAATAAATGACTAAACTAACATTAAGTAAGAGAAACTCAATGAGATAAGACGTGAGTTTGTGTAAAAGAGCCGTGCGGTATTAAGTATATTTAAAGAAAAGAAAAAAAAAAAAAAAAACAAAGTTAAAAAGAATAAGGTAACCTACAATGGTCAAACGAAAATCCAGTTTTTCAAGTACGCTTTCTGTGACAATAACCAGAAAAAAAGTTGAAGCATTCTATAAATCAAAAAAAAATTAAATTTTTTTTTTTTTGGATATAAAAGAAAGAAAGAAAGAAAGAAGTTTCAAGGTGTATGAGAAAATTAAAAACACATTTTGGAAGTTATAATTTAATAAATGCAAATCAATTAAATACCATTAACCATTAATACCAACGATTTAAACAAGACAATACAAGTCAACACTTATGTTAGTTGGGATTATTTAAAAACAATTAATTTCTTTGCCGTTCCAATAGAACGTGAACGAATGAAGAGATTCCTTGTTGAGGCCGGTACTACCTGTAATCATTTACTTCTTCTTGTTTTTTTTTTTTTTTTTTTTTTTTT
>KK351031.1:2274365-2328359 GCA_000671755.1 Glossina brevipalpis
TATTTATATAATATAATTATATATATATATATATAAACTTAAAGCATACACAAGAGCAAAGCATTTAAAGAACGTTTTACAAAGAATTCATTCAAAAATTTTGAATAATTTAGCCGTTGAAATATGATTTTCGTTGAATCTTTTCCTTTTCTTCCTCTCTCTCGCTCTACCAGACTATGCAATAAGAAATAAATGTTATAGATTCGAATCGAAAATTTTACTTTTTACTATGCAATAGTACCAAAAATTAATTTTTGAATTTTTTTTTTTTTTTTCAATCCGCAAAAATGAAGCATTTTCGAAAGCTATGACTCAATTGCTAAAATTTCCAAATTTTCAAATGAATATGTTATAGAACGTTGCTATTTTGTATACTTAAAAGTTTGAATAAATAATTATATATTTTATTATTTAATGTTTTTATTTTATTTAAAAAAAAAAAATTAAAGAAAGTATTTCTTTTCACCTCTTTTGAGTATGATTTGTTTTCAAAACATTTCGTAAAATCAAAAAAATCATCACACAAAAGAAGTGCATCTAGAAATAATTAAGTGTTTTTGAACATATTACTCTCCCTTTAATATTGTCAAACTTATTATATAATTTTTTACTTTTCCCGGTCCGATTTAAAATGGGTAACTAAAAGTCTAACCCTGCGTTGCATTTAGGAAGATAACTATTCTCACCGAATTCTCTTGAGTAGCATAACAATCTTCATGAAAAAAGATCCACTAATTCGTGGTTAACAGAGTAAATAATATTCGCTGGGTATAGTTCAAAATTTTCTTTTGTCAAAAGTATTTCTTTATATAGAATCTCACAGCTGCCATGATATTTTCCAATGGGATGTACCCAGCGGTCAGGCAAAAGATCATTCCCCTAACGGTGTATTAAGCGAACAATTCGTACAAGTGTAATCTCTGTTTGGGCAACGTGATCCTCACGGATTTGCTTCGAACGTTGGATATACTATACGTCTGTACGAAAAGTCCATCCTATTATCTTATCTCTGGAATTAAACGTATTTGAAAAGTCATTGGTATAGTCTCTACGGCAACCCTACTTCCATATTCGATACTGTTTCGATGAATTATACAAATTCACGATATTGCTATAGTGGTTATATTGTCCATTTGCAATAAAGAACCTAGACAAGAGATATTTCTCGAATACATCCCATTTTGAAATGCTCAAGAGCCTGTCGCCGGGCATTAATATAGTAATACCTTAACCCTTCTTAGTCGATCACTGTTTCGGGTGATCCTCCCAATCACAGATAACTGATGATATTGCCTGTGTAAGTCGAGACCCCAGTCGTCACAGTCACGTTGACTAGTGTGGCCAGGCAGAGATTAGAGCTTTGGTACATTTACGGTTCCAGTACTTTGATCAAGAACTTCGTTTACCCATCATCTTTGTGTGTGGGTCTTCACTTCTTAATTTCTTTTTAAGCTTATCGCTTTAGATAGTATTCCTAATAATTTCAAAGTATTTCCAAAGGGAAATATACCAGTGTAGGTTCATCGAGACGACCGCTAAGTAGATATGAGGCTAAGAGGCAAGAATTACAACAAGTCAGAAATTAATATTCTTTTATAGTCCCGCCACAAAATACAAAAATAGGGAAGAACTAAATTGTAATAGGTGGGCGTGGCAGTAAAAATAACTTCCAATATTTCTACCAAATTTCAAGCTAATATCTTTAGTTTTGCGACTAAGGGAATGTTTACCACACACATTAGATAATTAAGCAACTAGACAGATGGACAGACGTATCGGTGGATACGTCTGAATGGATACCGAATTTCATACTGATCAAGAATATATACATTTTATGGTGGTTGCAAAAGCATCTTTCTTAATGCAACAAATATTTTCACAAAAAGAATTAAATTTCAATACTCTATTATATCGAGTGGGCGGGATCGATCTTTTCTATTTTTGAGAAAGAGATTATGGTATAGCTAGGAAATTTTTCTAATTCTATCTGCTATGGTTTACGAGTAATGAACAAAAATCGAATTTTTTTTTTTTTTTTTGCTTCCAAAAACAGATATTTTCTTAGTCTACATCGTACTGTGGGCGTGCCCTTTGACCGATTTAACCCAATTTCAATACCAATCAGAGAGCAAGAATTTCCAATGTTTCTGTCAAAATTAAAGACGATAACTTCATTTTAGCGGTCAGGAGAATGTTTACCAAAGACGGACGGACAGACGAACTTGCTTAAATTGATTCTAAACTTGAGGCTAATTAAAGAATATATATATATATATACATATTTTTTGAGGTCTCCAAAGTTCATATGGCAGAATGAAATATACTCTTCAATATCTCGTGGTGGATACAAAAAAAAAAACAGTAGAGTATGTATAGTAGCATAGATATAGTGGGGATACAATTTAAGTTGATTAATATCAGAATTTCAGAATAATAGTGAGTATACATCGAAATACTTAGGTTATAATTTAATTTTTTCTTCCAAGATTTTTTTTTTTTCTCTTTAATAGAAAATTACGCGTACATTTTCATTATTATTATTATTAAAATATTTGTTATTATGAATGAATTCATTAATAATTTTCTTTCCATAAGAAATATACATTTAATAATCTTTGCCCTCTTAAATGAAATGTGTGTGTGTGTGTGTGTGTGTGTACATGGATCTCTGATGAATATTTTTGAATGTTTCAAATGGAACGATAGTTACTTTCCAATGGTTTCGCAAGCTTACTGAAGTTGATGAATATCAAACAAAATTCAGGGATGAATTATGTACAATATTGTGTGATCATATATATATATATCTTTATCTTGTTATAAAAGCTTAGCTAGTTTGTTTGGAATATTTGTAAACTTTTTAAGTGAAAAAAATTGTTGTGTTTACATTTAAGCATAAACTAATACAAGTGATTAATATGAAATAAACAAAATATACTTGTCGGTCTACTACTTTTTTTTACTCTACTCTCTAACTACTTCTTATTTCATAGCCCTTCTTCAGATTATTAATATTTTGTTGTAAATGCCGTAAATGTCACAAATGTCACAAATGTCACAAATGTCATAATAATAATAATAAAAAGTGCGTTTTATTTGGCTACTTTTAATTGTATATACGAGCGTAACTTAAAAGACAGAGAGACAGAGAGAGCGAGAAGAAAAAGAATTACAAAATTCAATGTGGCGCTCAACGCGTAATTTGGTGCAAATATTGCAACAATTATTCTTAATATTATGTTTGATGTTATATGTCGCGTATGATGCAAAATCTCAACATATCAATCAACTACCACATTTCATAGAAGGTGGTGATATGGCTCATTTCAGCTTAGCAGAAAATGTTGCTGTCGGTAGTCCCGTATATCAATTAAAAGGTACGTTTCTGATTGCATTAAACATATAAACATACATATTAGTTTCGGTAAAAGGTAATCCATTCAATCTTATAAGAACTTCAGGACTTTATTTAACATTTCGAATTGGAAAATAATGGATTACGTTTTCCCCAAACTAATATAATATGATATTGGAATAACTAAACATATAAACATACATATAATATATATATATATATATATATATTGGAATAACTTTTTAAAAGCTAATATTTCAAAAATTCTTTTATTTTCAACTCATTAAACTTAAAATCAATTAATTTTTCTTGTTCTTCTTGTGTATTATCATATAAAAATACGTACTTGAAAATTTTTTGGAGTAAATTTTTCTTTAAAAACAAAATTATTCACATTAAATCTTTTAAACAAAAATTATCTAATCATCTTTAACAAACGGGCTCCCGTATAATTTGTAGTTACACGCAGTATATATGGGGACTAATTAAAAAGAAAAAAGAAACTAAAACAGGCATAACATGCTTACAAGTGATTATAAGTAACATGTGTGTTATATATATATATGTGTTATATATATATATATATATGTGCACACATAAGATCTGCTGGCTAAAGAGTAAGAAACGAACAAATATGTGCATTAGCAGGTAACTGTAACATAAACACAATAAACATTTATGCAACAAAGAAAAAAAAAACAAAAACAAAAATACAACAATAAAATCGGGATGAAAACAAATCAATAAGAAACTTATGTTCATCTTTAATCGAATCTCTTTTACACCTACCCTATCTTCATTTTAGAAAAAATTTCAAAAAAAAAAAAAAAAAAATATTAATAAATAAATAAATAAATAAATTTCGTTATTCTGTGTAATATTGAGTGAATGTGTGCAGACTTTTTCCATTTATAGGAAATGTTGGGAAAATTTTTATTGTTTATCTCTTATAGTTTACGAGTAATAAGTAAAATGTTTAAAAAGGAGAGGTGTTTTCAATTTATGTTAATACTGAAGGCGTGCCCTTTCACCGATTTAGATCATCTTAAGTATCAACTTGCGTGCAAGTTTTTCGAATGTTTTTGCCAAATTTAAAAATGATATTCTGGATTTTTGCGATCAGGAGAATGTTTACCACAGACATTGCACAGACAGACAGACAGACAGACAGACAGACAGACAGACAAACAGGCAGACAGACAGACACAGATCTTCAGAACTAAGCGCCAAATAAATATATATATATATATATATATATATATATATACATAGGTTATGGTGTCTCTGAACCTTACTTCTGAGTATTGCAAGCTTTGTAACTAAAAAATCTATACCATATCCTTTGGTAGTGGGTTTAAAAAAAATTTCAAAGAAAGAAGAAAAATGGAATCTTGAAAATCTTTAATATGAAATGGACGTGGACCAATTTTTATATAAGGTTAAGGTTATAAAGTTAAATTTAAATTTAACAAGCAAAGTCACAAACCAAACATTGCAACAGAGAACTGTTAACAGAATCCTGTTGACCAAGGTTTCAGAAGAATTTATATCAAATTTAATTAAAATAGAATTATTTTGAAACTTTGTTTGATTGAGTATGATAAAGCAAAAATCAATTTTTGTTAATTATATAAAATTTGATACAAAAAAGTTTCTCTGCTGTGTCAAATATGATATTCAAAAAGCGAAAGTATAATTATTCACTATGGCCAAATCAAGTGCTTCAAAAAAAATGAAATTGACTTTGAGTGAATCTTTGGTCCATGCCCTTCCGAACGCTGTACAGCGTGTACTCAGGGGCACTTTTGTAAATCGATAACCAATTTACAAAGATTAAGTGTTACGGTCAAGATCAAGATCATTAAAGACCATACACTTTGCGCAACAAAATTCCTCACTTATTTTCGTCATAAAGTATCAAAAATTATATTTTGATCTCATATAAAGAGATACTTTTCATGTGAGACCTTTTGTGAGAGCAAGTCAATGACATTGAACTGATAAGGTCCTAATTAAATAAAGTGAAACGGTGTAAAGTTATATTTAAATGTAACTAGCAAAGTCACAAACCAAAAATTGTTAACAGAGACCTGTGAAGCGACTAACAGAATCCTGTTAACACAAAGTCTTGGAAGAATTTATATCAAATATAATTAAAAAATAACATTATTTTGGAACTTTTTTGAACGAATATGATAAGTAAAATATCAATTTCAGATCACACTTTTGGATCAACTTTTATTCTAAAATACTAAAAATTAAAATTTGTTGATTTGTGGAGATTAGAAGTTTGGATAGACATGTTTATATTGACTTAGAAAATGATACTGAATCGATTGATATAATAAAACAAAAGTTGGATCCATGAAGTTCTTTATGGTACTGCCTGCATTCATATTCGGTATAAATAGCAGAATTGATTCGTAAATGGTGGGGATCTTAATGCGTATATAAATGTATATAATCTAGTATAAAATTCGAAAATCCTTTTATCTATTCAGTGATTGTGGAAATAAAAAAAGCCATCAACGCGTAATCAGTTATTTTTTCTCTATTTATATATATAGACTATATACGAGGTATTCAGTACGTATTTTTAAGAACTACAAACTGTGTTCAAAAGAAACTATTACAAACCTAATCTGTAATGGTAAGTAGAAAATAAATATCAAACAACTGGTATAGTACGGCGGAATACATAATAATTCCCATTTTTCTTATCCACAGTTAAAGAGTTTATATATATATATATATATAGATTAGAGAGATATAGAAATTATTTTCAAAATTAATTTTTTTTAATTTTTATTTTTAAAAATTTTTAATATATTTTGCTTTAGGAGTTGATCCAGAGGGTACACCCGTAAAATATAGTATATCCGGACCAGTATTCTCGGTTGATCGTCATACTGGTGTCGTACGCTTACGTCAAGAATTGGATCGTGAAACTCAAGATGTTGTTGAGGTCATAATCAGTTTAACAGATGAAGGTATTTATGGAACTGAACCTCATACAATCTCATTAAGACGTGAAATACCAGTACGCGATTATAATGATAATCAGCCAATATTTATGACTCGGCCCTATTTGGCGAATATTTCTGAATCATTAGAATTAGATTCAGAATTGGACATAAAACCCACCATAATTGTTGTAGATCACGATGCCGGTAGAAATGCAGAGATTACTATTAATTGTGTGCAAGTAAGTAGAAATGATAAAAAAAAAAAGAAGAAAATTGAGCGATGGGATGGATATTCGTTTTAAATCGAATTGTATCGAGTGTTTTTTAAATTGAACCTAATAATCTAATAGTTATTTCAATCTATATCATTCATTGAGATTTTTCGGATTATGAGTCGATAGTTTGTTTTTAATTCTAATCGTAATATTTTGCAATATTTCACAAATCAGGGATTTTAACAGGCTCAGGTTTTAAATTAAAAAATGTAAATAACAAAATTGTGCAAATTGTGTGTTATTAATAATGTAATGAAAATAAATGAATAGACGTAACTTTGATTTGAGAGCATAGGCTTACGGTTTGATCTCTCTATCAATCTTTAGCTTTCTTCATCTGTTCGATACCGCTCTTTAAAAAAAAAACTTTAATTTCTTTCATGAACGGTTTATCTTCCCCTGAATGTCTTAGACAGACACAGTTCGTATCGGAAGATAAAGTTTATTTGAGTCAGATATTATGTAATTCATTCGTCAATCATTTTCCCGGACTTAGTATGAAAAATAATGTTTTTTTTTTTTTTGCAAAATTCAATTCTATTCTTTAACACGATTTCATCATTCGAAAATGATACAATCAATCCGACGTTATTTTAATATTTCGATGACTTTTTTTTTAAAGAACAATTTGTCAAGACCCACAATATTTATTTGTTGTAATTTCCGCAATGATAGTTCTATTATCCTTTTCCCTAAAGCATACTTTTGAGATTTGAAAATAGATTATAGACGTCTAACTACAAATCTAGAAAATACGATGGTTGGGGGGAGCAGTAATTCAAAATTCAGTTGAGAATACGATGGTCGAGGGGAGCAGCAATTCAAATTTCAATTTATGCATTTTCGTTATCGTGGCCATCGACTTGTAACATAGTATTTTGATTCCATTGTGAATGAACGTGATATCCATTTGAACCAAACTGTAAGTAAATCTTACGAATAACACAGATTCAGCGTCCCATTCTGCTACGCCTGCTAATATCTCGCTTTTGACTTTCCCGACGTAGCTCCATTGAGTCTTAAGATTATCACAAATTAAGCGTTCCATTCTACTATATCTGTTAATCTCTTGGTGTTGGCTTTCCCGGCGCAGCTCTATTAAATTTTACGAATATCATAAATTCAGCGTCCCATTCTGCCACGCCTGCTAATATCTCGCCTTTGACTTCCCCGACGTAGTTCTATTAAATCTTACGAATATCACAAATTCAGCGTCCCATTCTACTATGCCAGGTAATCCGTTGCTGCTGGGTTTCCCGACGTAATTCCATTATATATATATATATATATATATATATATATATATGTGTGTGTGTGTGTGTATATGGAAATTTTTGTTTTTTTTTCTTTTTGAAAAGAGAAGTTTTCTCAATATATAACGTACGTGTAGAAGTGTCCCCTGACCAATTTCCTTTGGCCCATTTCCAATACCAAAACTGCGTACAAGAACTTACGAAAGTTTTTTTCGAAAACATTCAAACCGGCCGAATACTCAAATAGGCGAATAGATGGACCGATGGACCAATGGACGAACAAACGTAACTAGATCTATTCAATATTTGATATCTGATCAAAATAACTTCTGCAAACGTTTTAACAAAATGAACATACATCCAACCATGTCGGCAAATGATTGTAAAAACATGTGTAATAAATAAACTCCAAATAAATTTCCATTATGTACATATATGTCAAGTTTCAGTTTTCTATCTAAGCTTTTTTGGACATATGGACACATTGTTAAGCAAACTTAAAATCAAGAAAATCTGTGTACACAACTCGGTCTTCACCACAAAAAAAAAAGTCTCTATCGGTGTTGCAACACCAACTTACGATACCTTACGATGTGCTTAAAGTATAAAAAAAGGTGTATACTGATGATAAAATAAAAGAGTTTATTTTTGTATATAAGTTAGTTAGTGTTGTGCTGTGTGTGTGTGTGTGTGTGTGTGTGTATAGATGTGTAATTATTTTATCAGTCTTTTATATGAAGTCACGTGCCTTACTTCACATAAATTCTTATTTCCTATATATAACTAACTGCATCTTATAACTGCATTCTTGAAATTGCTTGCATAGGGCATAGTTATCATACAGAAAAATACATACATATCAGTAATCTCGTAATCTATAGATAATTTTTTTGATTTATCTAATAAATAAAGCTCTGGTTCTCATAAAAAAAAAACCTTTAAAATCTATTCGTTTTCAATGTATTCTATTGAAAAGTATGCTAAGTACCATCCTACCTTATTGACTTAAATCTTAGGGCGTTATTAAGATGAGAGTGTCTTTGAAATTGATTGAATGATTTTCCACTAAACTATCAAATATTTAGATTGAACGGTGGTACGGTGATACTATTAAGTTATAGCCATCAATTTTTTTTGCAATCATTTTTTAAACATTAATTTTCAAAAATCGACAAATGCTTAATTTAAAAGTTGACTATAGTTAGTTTACTTATCTATATATATATACATATATATTTTTTTTGGGAAGCCGTAGATTTATCTATTCTACCAATAGAATTGATTTTTTTTTTTCGATTAATTCTGCAAAAGCTCTTACTGTTTTTCTAAATTATAATTTAAAAGAAGAACTACTAAGCGATTCAAAAATTATATTCAGAATTTTTTTTTTTTTTTTCTTTGAAACTGATAAGCTTACGACATCATGCTGGATCAGTATTATGATAGATGTCAAAACCAAATTTAATCACTTTTGTCATTTTTATAACTTATCTACACATATGGACACTTGAAGGTATTCCAGGGATTTTATGAAGTTGAAGTTGTAAAGCAAGAAATAACATATGATCTCGATTGAGATTTATTCGAATTTATTCTTGTGAAACTTTATTAGAAACAACAATTTTCAATATTCTTAAGATGGAAGTTATGACATTACAATTTCAAATGGTTTTATCTATATGATGTCAGCTACAAACTAAATTGAAAGTTATAGTCGTGGCTAGTGTCGTATCTTATTTACGGATATATCACCATTCATTTTATCCTATTGGTATCAATATTATTCTACTGCAGCCTCAGCCTAATCTAGGATGAAACGAGTAATAAGTGGAACTGAACAAAAACCCATAAATGTGTTTGTTTAGGTTAATAAAAATGATTTCACTTCACACTTGTGTACGTTGTGGGCGTGCCCTTTGAATAATTGAATAATTTAGTCCATTTTCGATGTTACCCCTGCGTGTAAAAACTTACAATATTTCTGCTAAATTGGAAATTGATATTTGAATTTTTGCGACCAAAGGAGTGTTAACACGTATGCACATAACCAGGGGAATTTTAGAGGGATTCTGAAACTTCTTTTTCTTCTGTTGCGAACATTTTGCCAAAAAATATATATATATGCACCCACCAATCGGTGGTGATTATAATAATGAATAGACTAACATTCAAATCGATTTAGTTTGATTTTGATTGGAAATCCTAAATCCTAAATGACTTAATAAATCAAATCCTCAATTTCTGAGTGAAAAATAAAAAAAAAAAAAAAACGAAATTTTTTAAAACTTATTAAAACTGACATTTTATTTGCAGGAAAATGATATATGCGATACTTTTAATGTTACCGCCGAAGAAATTTCACCTGGTAACTATACAGCGCATGTATTTCTAAGGAAACCTCTCGACTATGAACGACGTCCCAATTATATAATGACTATTTCTGCTAAAGATGGTTCATTAGAAAATCCTTTAATCTCCTTTGCTACCATTTCGATATCCTTGATAGATGTTCAAGATCAATCGCCTGTATTTATTAATGCTCCATATTCCGCAATAGTAGATGAAAATACTCCTCCAGGAACGAGTGTATTAACTATTGCAGCTGTTGATGGCGATGTAGGAATTCCTCGAAATGTTATTTTATCTCTGGAAGATGAAATATTTGGATATTTCGTTTTAGAGCCCTTTGGAGATCCTATCGAAGGTACTGCCGTTTTATCAACAACTAATATCTCTTTAGATCGTGAGAATCCACGCATTTTGCAAAATGCAGGCGTTTATGTTTTCTCAGTACGGGCTACGGAATTAATTGATGGTTTCATACCGGCAGACAGTTCGACTACTCAGATAACTATTGTCGTTAATGATGTTGATGATCATATACCAGAATTTAACGGTAGCAATTTTACGATATCAATACCAGAAAATTTGGGTAAAGGTATGCCTCTACCTGGCCTTGCAATTTTTATCGATGATCTAGATATGGGTAATAATAGTCATTATGATTTAAAATTGCAAAATGTTCGAAATGCTTATAACGTATTTACTGTAAATCCTATCGAGGCTCAAGGAAGAACACCAATCGTTATAAAAGTATTGAATTCAACTCGTTTAGATTATGATGTTTCCGATCCCATGGACAGGGTATTCTTATTTGATATTATCGCTTCGGTGAGAGGCGAAGAAAAATCGAAAGTTCGAGTTAATGTTGAACTTACTGATCTTAATGATAACTCTCCAGTATTTGAATGCAATAATTATCGATTTTCAGTATCTGAAGATCTACGTTCAAATTCCCGGATTGGCACAATTATCGCCACGGAAAAGGACTCTGGCGAATTTGGTGCTATAACTTATTGTCTTAAGGGTTTCGGTGCCGATTACTTTTATACAGATCCCAAAATGGGAGATTTTTTCATTAAGAAACCTTTGGACTATGAAACACAAAGTAGCTATAGTTTCTCTATTGTAGCGGCAGATGGAGGTGGCCGTGAAACGAATGCACAAGTTTATGTTGAAATAGAAGATATAAACGATAATTATCCACAATTTGAAAAATCAGAATATATTCGCACTATAAGAGAGAATACTGCCATTTTTGAACCACAATTTATTATAAGAGCAAAAGATATCGATGGCCCTAGTCAAGGTGGCGGGAAAATTCGATATGCTATAGTATCAGAAAATAGTATATCTGGTAATGTGTTTCATATTGATGAAGTATCCGGAGAAATCTCATTGCAAAAAGTAGCCCGTTCTAAAGATACGGAAAGAGGGGAATATGAATTGGAGGTGGCAGCTACGGATTTTGGTGTACCTCCATTAACTAATGTTACTAAAGTTTTTATACGCGTCGGTATTTCCGGTAATCAACGACCAGTGTTCAAAGGCCATTTTCAGAATGTTGAAAATGTGCCAATTTTGGGCCCACCTAGTTATCGAGTATCGATACCAGAAAACGCTTCCCCAGGTCAGAATGTAACGGTAGTCACAGCTCATGATCCTGATGGTTTGGATAGCTTATTACGTTATCGTATTGTGGGAGCTAATGATAATTTTGAAATCGATGAAGTGTAAGTCATATACGCTTTTCTTTCGCTAATTCTTTGATAAATAGAATTTGATGATATATCTCTCCCTCTCTCTTTCTCTCTTGTAGTACTGGCTTAATAAGAGTCTCTCCACAGGCTCGTATCGATCGTGAATCAAATATGGGTAGTTTTGAAATCATTGTTAACGCTGTAGACTCTGGTTTACCCATAGCTGAAACGGCAACTTCCACTGTTTACGTAAACATTAAAGATATCAACGATGAAAAACCAAAATTTGAACATCCGAGTTACGTGGCTTACATTTCGGAACGTACAGAATTCGGGGAAACTGTAATTAAAGTAAAAGCTATCGATAGTGATTTAAATTCCAAATTATGTTACACGATTCAAGATGATGACATCAAGGCGATTACGAAAACAGGTGTTAGTTTAATAAATCATACAAATTATCGCGTTGAGGATGCTTTTCGAATCGATAGTCAGACTGGTGTTATTTCAGTTAATGGTAAGCTACGTCATGATTTAGCTGCAGTTATCATGCTGCCAATTGAGGTGAGAGACTTAAACGCTGAAATAAATCCTGACACTCAAATTGATACAACTGAGGTTACAATTTATGTACAATCATTCAAAGATACTAATCCTGTGTTCATAAATAAGGGTTGGATTAGTTCTAAAGCAGTTATAAATATACATATTATGGAAGAAATGCCTATTGAAAGTACACTTTTCATATTACAAGCCGAAGATCCTATCACTAAACAACCCATTAAAAGTTTCCAATTGGTAGAACCATCCAAATTGGAATATTTTCATATTCACGAACGGAGTGGTGAAGTCATTTTGCGTAAACGTCTAGATTATGAAGCCCTTAGAGAAGATGAAGTTCAATGTGTATTCCAAATCAAAGCCAATTCGGCAGATGGCGAACGTAGCACTATCAGTAAAGTAAATATAACAATCGAAAATGTCAACGATAATGGCCCAGTATTTGAAGAACAATCTTATCGTGCAACTGTAGAGGAAAATAAAAAACATCCTTTAAAGATAGTGCGTGTACGAGCTACTGATAAAGATGCTATTCTTACCGAACGTGATGAACGTTTCGGTTATCATAAGATCCTGTATTCGTTACATGGCGAACATTCGGGCTTATTTGAAATTAATTCTTTAACAGGTGATATCACGATAGGGCCGAATCAACTTATCGATCATGAACGGACGCCACGGATATATTTGCAAGTTAAGGCTGAAGATTCACCTGGAAGGCCAATGGATTCGAAACATAGTTTTGTAGAGCTTGAAATTGATGTATTAGATGTAAACGATAATCCTCCTCAGTTCAGTCAAGTTGAATATACAGCCGTAATACCTGAAAACGCGGACATTGAAACAAATATTATAAAAGTCTTTGCTACCGATTTAGATGAAGGTCCAAGTGGTGAAGTTTATTATAAAATTGTAGAAGAAGATGAAGTAACTGATCTTTTCAAGATTAATAAATATACGGGTGAGATAAAAACTAAAACTGAATTAACAGGTAAGGGACGCGCTGAACCTTATACCATACGTGTAAGAGCTGAAGATAATGGTGAGCAAATCTCGAAACAAACGGCTTTAAGTTCGGAAGCAAAAGTTGCTATTTATATTGGAGACGTTAGTGCCAATGATGGTAAACCATATTTTCTCCAACCAAGAGATGGCCAAGTGGCTGATGTTAAAGAAGTAAGTGAAGATACATTAGAATTATAATATAATATTAAGCTCATAATTTATGAAGGGCTAAAGAGATGGATTTAAAATTTCGCAATAAGTAGTAATTTTCTTTGTAATTCGTATCACCTTTGACAGGCAATTGAGAGCTGTAGTTCAAATAAATCAAATCAGAATTTTTTCGGTTTTGAATTATTTAACGAAATCGATTACAATAAAAATGTATTAATTATTAATTCGTCTAGAATGCTCCCATTGGCACTGCAGTCTTTCAAGTTCAAGCTAGCGATCCGGATAATCCAAATACACCATCGGGCACTTTACATTATAAAATATTAGATGATACATTGGATGCGGCCGCTTTTAAGATCGATGAGAACACTGGCTTAATTAGCACATCTCAAGTATTAGATCGTGAAACTAAAGATTTGTATAACGTGATTCTAGAAGTATATGATGATGGACAACCAGGACAATCTTTGACAAGAATTTTGCAAATTAATATTTTGGATGTGAATGACCATCAACCAGTATTTTGCAGAGAGCCAGTAAGTATATAACATGCCTATCAAAAAAATGTATTATAAAATTGGAAAATTTTTATTTTTATCTTATCCAGGATGAAGGACCCTTACAATTCCTCGTACTTGAAGAAGAAAAAGGGGGAACATTTGTTGGAAATTTCGCAGCCATTGATATTGATATAGGGGAGAATGCTTTAATTGATTATGTTATAATTGAAGGAAACGATCAGAAAGTTTTCTCTATTGAGATCTCCGGAAATAATACGGCTACTTTGAGAACCACTAAGCCAATTGATAGAGAATTAGTTGAGAATTTTTATTTAACCATTAAATGTCTGCAACGAGGTGAAACTATTGATCCCTTCATTGGCGATACGTACAATCGATATGATCGTTCGCATTTACGAATTCACGTAAAAGTGATCGATATTGATGACAATTTACCGCAATTCGAACTCAAACATATATCCGTGGGCGTACGTATCAATGTACCTATTGATACAATTATTACAAAAATTCGCGTCAACGACTTAGACGCAGAAGCCGAGCCCTTAATCTTAACTATTGAAAACCTGACTTTCGTTCCGCAATTTTATAAGAGAACGAAAGCAATGCGAACCGCTGTATGGCAAACCTTATTCGTACTTGATAATCGAACAGGTGAACTTAAGACAGCTGGTTCGTTTGCAGACTACGTTGACGGATACTTTGAAATGAAAATACGTGCTAACAATTCGCAAAATGTTAAACGGCACACGTTCAGCTCTTTGAAAGTTTTCATTATACGCGATAAATCGCTATTAAAATTTGTATTCGCTCGCTCACCAAAAGAAATTCGAAATATTGTACGACCTTTTCAAGAAAAAATGAGGGAAAAGCTTACACCATTTAATCTGAATCTACATATTATGGATACTCAAGCATTAACGAGATCCGATTATAGTTTAGATTTCACTGCTGCAAGTTCTTGTTTCCAAATGTTTCGAAATGGTTCCGCAATGGCTCTTAATGAAATGAAAAGATTAATGAACTCTGAGCGTCTAAAGGATGAGCTATTAGATGTTTATGTAGAATATGGAATAAGTGCAGTAGAACCGTGTTCAGCAAGAAAAATTCCAGCAATCGCAGGCATAACAGGTTTTCCCGGCATATGGCTTGTGGGGATAGCTGCTTTAATAGGCATGGCTGCTTTAATAACAGTTTGCACTGCTTGCTTCTTAAGAAAGAAGTAAATTTATAATTTTTAAAAAAGTTTAAAAAGAATTTTGAATATATGATAAATCTAATTTCAGATTTAAAGCGCATTCAAATCATAGTTTGCAAACTTCCTATGCGCCTACCGAATCATTTGGTGTGAGTGTACCTGCTGTTTATCTACCATATTCTGAACCCATGTACGGTCCACTATAGCAACCAGTTATCTGGACTAGTGTTAATTAGGTTAAGTTTATTTCTAAACTAAATAGTCTCTTCTTCTTCTTCTTCTTCTTCTTCTTCTTTTGTAAACTTTATTTTTCTTATTGTCGGTACCTCAAAGTATACATTCTTTTTTCAACTCTGTATTCTGCAAATTAGCGAAAAAGACTGCGGATTTTGTTAACATCGTTCGAAAAATAGAATAAAGCATACAAATAATATGCCTGTGATTTATGCTATTTTATAATTTTTAGAAAATAGAACACTCTTCTTCTAGATATATAATTAATGATTATATTCAAAGAATTTTAACATTTTCAGTATATGTTTTTCGTGAATAAAAACGTTGCAAAATTTAAATATTGCGCCTAATTCTGGAAATGTAATCGTTAAGAAAGAAAGTTTTTGATTTTGATAAAATTTTTTTTGTCCACAGTATAATTACGTGTTTCCTCCTTAAAGTAAAGTAAATCAATTTTTTGGACAGAGTTATTAGGACAAATATGTGTCCAGTTCTAATCTTCGAGACCAATATTGTCAGTAAGACAGGAAAATAGCGAATCGGAGTGAGATCTCAGGCAACTTTTTGCAGTTTTACGATCTTATCGTTGAGCTTTAAGTTTTTTTATCTGGGTTTTGTTTCGAAATCTGTCAAATTGGTTTAAGATATAGCTCACAATTAAAAAGAAATAGACATTTACATCGAACGAAGTCAGAAGATCGTGATAAGAAACATGAAGATCTGGCAGAGATCTCGGAATTGTGGAGGAAACTGCACTTAAAGTGACAAACAAAAATTCCTCATTATTATTTTATAAACAAATGTAAACGTAATACCTAGAACGAATTTCTGTTTTTATACCCACCCCCCAATGTTGGGACTACATTCATTTTGTCATTTTGTTTGTAACATCCAAAAAGAAGCTTCGAAGACCCCATAATTCTTGATCAATATCAAATTTTGGATCGATTTAAGCATGTCCCTTTGTCCGTCTGTGTTATATCTGTGGTAAACATTCTTCTGGTCACAAAAATTAAAATATGAACCACCAAATTATCAAAAACATTGCAAGTTCTTGCACGCAGGTTAATGTTGAAAACGGGCCAAATCGGTCACAGTCCACGCTTATAGTATAAAATAAGCTGAAAACACTTGTGTTTTTTTGGGTGTTTAGCTCACTACTCATAGAGTAGATGGAACTTTCCCATACAAATGGAACTTCCCCATGCAGATGTAAATTGCCCATACACATGGAACTTCCCTATACAGATGGATATTTCTCATAGAGATGGAACTTCTCTATACAGATGGAAATTTTTCATACCGATGGAAATTTCTCCTGCAGACGGGACATTTTGGAAATTTTTATACGAATGGAAATTCCTCACACAAATGAAAATTTCCCATACAGATGGAAATTTCCCATATAGACGAGACATTTTGGAAATTTTCATACAGAGGGAAATTTCCCATACAGATCGAACGTTCCCATACATATGAAACTTCCCCATACAGATCGAAATTTCCCATATAATTGGAACTTTCCCATATAGATGGAACTTCCCCATACAATTCGAAATTTCTCATACATATGGGGTTTCCCCTTACAGACAGAACTTTCCCGTACAGATGGAACTTTCCTATACAGATGGAAATTTTCCATACAGATGGAAATTTCTCATACAGATGAAACTTTCCCATATAGACGAGACATTTTGGAAATTTTCATACAGATAATACTTTCCCATCCAGATGGGACTTCCCCATAGACATGAAAATTTCCCATACAGATGGAAATTTCTCATACAGATGGAACTTCCCCTTACAGACGAGACATTTTGGAAATTTTCATACAGATGGAAATTTCTCATAAAGCAATGACGAAAAACCTCAAAAAGTTTTGTGATCTAACCTCAAACCAGTATTGTTTTACTTGCTTTATTTGTGTGTGTTTGTTAATAAACTAATTAAGACTTGCCTTGTCTTATCGATCATTAATTAATGGTTAAAAAGGTTTCAAACATAGTTATGTACGAATGTAAACAAACATTTTATAAAAAATATTTATTCCTTTATTTTATTATTCAATTACTTACTAGGAAATAAAACCAAGAGAATTTAAACAACATTATTAACTTAACTTAGTAATAATAATGTAAATATAAGAGAGCGTTCTCATATAGCATCATGTACTTGAAATTGTATCAAATCTTTAATGGGGAAATTAAAGTGCGAAGTCGCATTTCCTCTTGTAATCCTATGCCAATCATATGTACCATTCAGATTGTTCTCGGTCCTATTGCCAGCTAGATTTCCACTTAAGTAATTATACGAAGAAGATGAATCAGAAACTTTGATTGGATTACGAGATTGAGAATGATGATATGCTTTAAATGATAAGAGAGGTGAAGAAACATTTTTGGACAAAATTAATGGTTGTTGAAGTTTTTCAACGTCAACACGATCAATATTCAATTTTTCTGTTAACACATTACTGGAAACGGGTTGAAGACTCTTTATGGGGTTAATAGCATCGCTTTTATTCTTCTCATTATTACTTTGAAATTCTTGAGCATTCAAATATAAAGGATTTGATAAATCTGTTAACGATAAAGGTTTCTGTTTGGAAAATATATTCAAATGAACCGTAATAGGTCCTGTTTTGTGACTGTTATTATTGGCACTGATTGAAAATTGTTCACGATCTACAGGACGATAAGCAGCAAATTGTTTCATTATGTTTGGATTACACAAGAATTGCTGTCGTTCTTGTTGACGATATTTTGACATTTGATGAGGATAAACTGTTTGTTGTACGAACGTCTTGTCTGGAGTTATTTGATTAAGAATATCCTTAACAGGTGTTGGCAGTATACGTGGATTGTAAATAGGCTGCTTAGAACAAAAACTATTATAATAATCAAGAGCCGAAGTCAACACTGGCAGTGGTGTGGTAATATAGTGAGGAATTGGATTTTTTAAAACCGGAATAAGATTTAGTTTTATCGCAGGTTTAAAACTATTGTCCATTACATTAGGAGCTGTCAAGCCTCTAACATTTCTTGGTACTGATCTCATAGGTATTATATCTAATTTCACTTTAAACGGTTCACGATTTGCCAATTGTGGTGCTTGCATGATATTTGCCCCATTATAAGGCGAATAAAATGATGGATACAAAATATCGTGATATTTTGAAGCCGATGAATATTGTGAGAATGTTAAATTATTAGCGTTAATCATATTTTCGTTTTTAGCCTCCTTTTTTAAACGTTTATATTTTAAATTTTGAATTCTAGGATTCTTTTGTTCTTGATTTTGTTGTTGTATTGCCATGAAATTTATGTCGTACGGTGAGCGTGGCTTAAAAGAATGAAGTTGATCCATTATTAAACTCTTATAAGGCTGATTACCTAAGGCTATCACCGATTTTGGAAAACTACCTTTAGTTCGCAAAGGGGAGTGAACAGTGCTAGATTGTTGCCATAGGGGATTCGGTTTTTCTTTTTTCCCACGTAAGAAATTCATAAAACCACTTAATTTGAAATTGTTAAATGATCCAGATATATGTAAAACTGTGGGCGTGACAGTATGTGATGGAAGAGTACGAATCAAAATAGGTCGTTCATCATTAAATCCCTGACCTTTATTAGTGCTGGTGCCTATATTAAGATCCGGTTTCTTAAATTCTGCTGGCAAAGATCCTTCCGAAGGAATCTGAAAAGGTTTTGGTGTTTCGTTATTATTTAAAATGTTGACTTCATTATATTGACGCTGTAATGCATTCGAATTTTGATCAATGAATAAAGGCGTTCGCCTTGATAGTAGATTGCTTTTTAGCAATTTTGTGTTAGATGGACCTCTTTCTTTAGATTTGTAATATGTATGTAATTTTGGTGATGTATTATAATCAAAAACATTCGCATTTCTTTTAGTGGCATTTGAAAGAGTGAAGAAAGGGGAATACTTTTGCTGTCTCGGTTGTTGTTGTTGTTGTTGTTGTTGCTGTTGAGACTTTACTGTTGACGATCCTATTGTTTTTGATTTTTTCACCTTTGTGCGCCATACACCGTATCCGGACTGATCATATGGGTCTTCATTATTACGATCAAATAAGTAAGCATTATCGATTGCCGATCTTGTTTGCCATTGTAATTGCTCGTGTTGTCGCTGTCTGTTCAGTGACACTTTGCGATTCCTTATAGGTGTATCTTCTTTAGATTCTATATAAGAATCACCATAGGTTCCAACAATATTTCTTTTAACGACATGCTGCATTCCTGCATCCAAATTATGATTCCCGATATTATTGGATTCCTTTGATCTACACGGCATTAAAGTCATAGCAGTAGAATTGATAGTAAAATTAAAATTTACTCCTTTTGTCCTTTGATAACATAAAAAAGGTTTGCCAGTTGTGGTTAATAATGTTGGAGTTCTATTCTCATAAAATGCAATTGCCGCGACCTCAACAATTATTATTGACATCTGTATTGCATAATGCAGAGATACAAAACGAACAATAAAAAAAGAAGAAGAAAAAAAATTACAATCGAAATAATAAAAATAAAATAGATTTATATATACACGAATTCATTCACAAATTGTTTAATGTTCAAATACATTTGTTTATCAACTAATGTCTTAGGACACTTTACTATCTCGTCGTACATCATATCCGTCGTACATTATCGTATAATAACACTTTAGAGATAATTATAAGAAAAGAATAAAAAATAAATAAATTGACTTAAACATCCTATTCAGTCTACCATCTCTGTCTCTCTCTCTCTCTTTATGTATATATGTTTTTATTGTTTTTAAAAATTCTTCTAAATTAAAATATCCACACACTCTTGACGGAATAACATTAAAAAAAAAAAAAAAAAAAAAAAAAAAAAAAAAAAAACTTAAATTATTATGTGATGTGATCCTCAAGCTATATTGACTGATATTGATTTGATTAAATCAATGCAGAAACAATTTCTTATATTTGCTCTCTCTTGGACTTGGATGGAGTTCCAAACGCATTCTTCCTCCATATGTTAACCACTTGCATAACTGTAATTAATCTTCTAAACTTTTATAAACAGAGACTTGCACTCGCCATGGCCTTTTTGTAATTAAATTGATCAATAGATTAATTTTGTCACCAGATTTATTTACTGAAATTAATCTTAATATTCCATAGCTTATAACAAGTTAATTTACCCCAATTAATCTGACGTTCTATCATTCGAATTATGAGTTTTTTAAACCTATATTTACATAGCATGTAAAAATAAATAATCCTTTTCTGATATATGAAGCGAGTACCTGTGTGAATCAAAATGATAATAATGCTCTTATCATAATTATGAAACGAACTGATTCTCCTGATAACATATGTATATATATATATATATATATATATATAGGATGTTGATTAGGTATATGATTAAGTAGAGTATGTGCAACTATAAGTTTATAACTTTTCATTATTATTAATGAAATAAATATTATTAACTTAAACTTAGGTTACCGGAAATAAGTATTATAAAACCTTTTTCATCTTCTATTTAAGGTAGGGTTGTCTTGTTAGCCGAAAAAATTAAATTATAATAAAACTTTATGATCTATAATGAATTTTAATTTTGAATGCAAAATATTTTAATTAAATTTATAAATAAAATATAATTGTTTAAAATAGGAAATAATTAATTCTTTTAATTAATTCCCTTTTGTTAGGCTAGACCTCAAGTTTCAAGTTTTTTTTTCATTATTAGTCTAAGTTAATATATATATTTAGATTTTTCCCCGTTTGCTTTTAAGATATTTTCAATTGACTTTTTGTTAAGTGTACCAATTAATCAATTTTAAATAAATAAATAATTATCCGTATCTCATAGGCTAAATTTGTCGAATTTTTTGCAAAAAAAAAAATCTCATAAGAATTATATCAGAATTATTTGATTATAGAAATTTTTTGCTTTATTAAAAGTTTTCACGTTCTAATCGTTCTAATTTCAAATAATATACATAAAGGAAAAGTTAAACAAAAGATTCCATTACTCTTCGTCTTCGAAGCATATTCTCTTAAGCGTTAGAAACCTTTGTGAAATTTTATCTATAACTGTAATAGATATGAAAACATGTGAAGGAAATAAATGCGTGTATAATATGACATTTTAATGGGTTTTACAATTTTATTTTAAAAAAAAAAAAAAAAAAAAAAAAAAAAAAAAAAAAAACAATTCAAATTCTATTCGAAAAAAAAAATTCAAATTCTATTCGAGATTTTAAAGATTTCACCTCCATTAAATTCAAATTAATTAAATAATCCTGAAATTCTTGATCTACCGCTAATTGACAGGAGATCACTGAACTTTTGAAAAACCACTTTGGAAATAAATAATAGGAATAGAAACATCGGGAAGCTTTTACTTACAATCAGAACACATTATATCGGGAAATGTTTTTACTTACAATCAGAACACAAGTACATAAGATGCCATTTAGATACCAAAATATATTCAATTTAGTTAACGGATGTTTTTGATATATAAGTAATATTCGATATTTTAGTTTTTTGAAAAACATGATCTTTATTAAAAGAAAATAATACGTCTCTCAGATAAAACGTAAAGCCGATGTAAAGAGTAAGAGATTAAGACTCTTATGATGAATTAAAACAAAATTCAATTTAAAATGAACTGCGCACATCCTCCGCCTCAGTGCAAATCGCAAAAACGACTGATGATTAAAAAGTTTTACGAGGATCTAAACAAATAAAGTTTGAGTGCATAAATAAGAAAAACTTACATTTTTCTTAAAGAGTAAGTTTTGTTTGGAAAATTTTGTATTTTGTACATATGTTTAAAAAAAAAAAAAAAAAAAAAAAAAATCATTATATATGTACGCAGTATTTAACAAACAAGCTAAGCCTGTAGATTCGGCGAAAGCCAACGTTTCAATACGCTACACTTATCACACATACATATAAGATATCAAAAATTAAATCTTGTGTTCTATATATATATATATATATATATATATAAAATTTACTTTTCATAACAAATCTTACTTGAGTATTCGAGAATTATCACAAAGCTTTTTATAGTAAAAACTATTCTGAACAAATTTTCATAATAAAATATTTAAAAGCTCATTGGCTCATTAGGAAGCAAAAAAAAAAAAAAAGATTACTTTCAAAAGATTTTAAACGGAAATTATAAAAAATGAAAAATTTTTTTTTTTTCATATAAAGACTTTTCGAATATATCGTTGAATATATATGAAATAGACGCAGAAATGTCTTCGATCCAATCAATAGTTCAATAAGGTTCGTTCTTAGGCTAGCTCCTGTACAAAATTCTATCAAAACATTTTGGAAATTATGAATTATGAGTTAAACCTAAAAATATACGCAGAAATAGAGAGAGAGAGAGAGAGAGAGAGAGAGAGAGAGAGAGAGACAGGCTTATAAATTGTTTCAGTTAATAATTTTGATTTTGATTGATATAATAAATGGCTAGATCCATCTCAAGTCAAGTCAAGTCAAGTACATATCCTCACAAACTTCATATACATTTTTACCACAAGAGTAGAATAGAGTAGAGTATCAAATATAATAGTAAAGTTAAACATTCTTCGCGTCAACGGTTTCTTTTTTATTATTATTATTTTTTTTTGTTTTTTTTTTTTTTTTCTTAATAGATACAATTATACTGTTGGTTGAAGCATGTGAAGCATTTATCACGCAAAACAAATGAAATCCTATTCAGACAATTAGTGCGAAACTTCTTCAAATAGTACCCTATTAATAAGTAATCATGTATTGCTTGCTTTAACAGTGAAAAAATGATGCTTACTTTTTTGATGTGCAAATATCATCATACAATTTCTTTAAAGTAAGGACTTATGAAGTTTATGCTAACCTGAACAAGACATTATAAATAATTTGAACAACAAGAATTGTATTTTAAAAGTTATAAAAATAACAAAATAAAAAAAAAAAAACAGTTTATTAAATTTCACTAAAATAGGAGGTTTTTTTTTTCCAAACGATATTAAGATTTAATTTTTCTCTTTGTATATATAATGTACATAATAAATAATTAAATTGTAATGTTCATGTGTGTTAATAATTTATTCGAATTGATTGGTAATTCCTATGATTAATATATTCAGAAATGTTACCCAGTTGTGTTAATAAATTATTCCTGTTTTCGTGTGTTTGAATATGTTAGCTTTTCATATCACCTAAATTTTTTTTTTTTCACTCCTATCATAGCCAAGAGGAAGTTCATTATGTGTAAATTAATCGCGATGTAAAACTAATCCCTCCCACCACCCCCCCAAAAAAAAAAAATATTAAGAAAGTCATATCTCCGGTGTGACGGAATTTTTATTTTATTTTTATTTTCATTTAAAAAAAAAAAAAAAAAAAAAAAAAAAAAAAAAAAACTTGAAAAAAATCTAAATTTCATTATTTTGCGAATGTTGCGAGGGCGTGGATGTGATTTTGTTCATTTTTATAGAATGCATAAGGAAGTTTTTATTGCAGTGTCTCAAAAAAAATGCTTAGAAAGAAGAGATGTTATCTATGTTGCAACGCAGGCGTGTCCTCTGATCGATTTGGACCATTTCCAACGCTAGCCTGCATACAAGAACTACAAGAATATTGCTGCAGATAATTTCATATTTGCGACCAGCAGAATGTTTACCCTAAACTTTGCATAGATGTACAGACAGACGGACATGCTTTAAATCAATTCTAAATTTAATACTTATCAAGAATAGATATATACTTTACGGTTTCTCTAAATTTTTCTTATGAATATTGCAAACAAAATGACAAAATTCCATTCTACGGTAATGGGTATTAAAACAAAAAAACTAAAAAAAAAAATACATACCTGAGGAAGTTGAAAATTTTTCTATCAAAAAAGTTTAATGCTAACATTAATAGAACAAACTATTACAGCATATAACTCTATGTCTGTATCGCTACTCCTTTATTATTTCTACTTTTTTTCTTCTACTCTTAATACTAAAACATCTGAAATTTATGCATTTTCAAATACGCAACATTTCCAATTATCAAAAACGATAGTGACAAAGACTTATTCTAGTATCACATAGTTGAGATTGATAATGTAATTTTTGTGGCCAAGAAAATGTTTATCACAAACCTTAAACACACGGACGAACAGATGGACAAGCTTAGCAATAGATTCAGAATTTTATGTTGAAAAAAAAAAAAAAAATATTATATATATATATATATAATTTTTACAAGTTCTGTTAAGCTTCTTTGTAGGTGTTGCAAACAAACTGATAAAATGAATATATCACACATCTTTCGTTGGGGTTCCGAATAATTGATCCTTTCATGCTTATAATTCATTTGTTCAATAATTTTACATTTCCTTTTTGTAAATTTGATTGTGATTAATGAATAATTATTAAATATTTACAAATTATGTGTGTACACATCACACAGTCTGTAGTATTAGTATTATTCAGAACAATATTAATTCAGAATATTATTTGTTATTAAATTATGTAATATATTAACATTTAATAATTCATGCAAAAAACAAAAACAAATAGAATACGTACATAGAGTACGCACGGTTTCTAGGAAACTGTTAATCAAGAAATTGATATATATATATATATATATCTCATTGAGAAGCTTCTACATATTCTCTAGAAGAGCAAACAATTTTTTGTAATCTTGTCTATTCCATTGTGTGTATACCTTGCTAACTAAAAACACATTCGCTTATCAAAGCGTTTCATTTTAGAACTATTACATATATGGGACATAGCTCAGTAAAACGATAGATATTATTATGTATCTCATCTAGAATCGTGCTTTTTTAAATCTTTAACATTCATATCCTTCTCCGATATCTGCCTCTACCTATAATGCTTCCGGACGAATATCGTGGCTATATTTATAGTGAACATCTCATGTCTGATCAAAAAGAAAGCATTCGCTTAATTTACATATTTCGTTAAGCTACGTCAGATCGAATGAGTAAAATAAATTTTTGAACGGATTAACGCGTGTTATATAATATATTCTTATGGCTCTATCTTTTTGATTCAATTTTTGGAAGTCTCTCAAATTCTGGTTGTTGATCATAAGCCTGATTATGTTGCCTTCACATTGACAATCTTTAAAGGATTTTCCTTTTGCCCTTAAAAGTCTAAATTACCATTGATGATTCTATCTAAAAAAAAAAAAAAAAAAAAATGAATGAAAATATATCTTTTTAATTTAATAGAAGAGTTTATTATTTTTTCAGAAACTTTGACATATTGACAAATTGTAACTGCTTTGCCAGGATTAGTATACAAATTAAGGTCAAAATGTGTGCATCATAAGAAAGATTAAATATATTTCCGAGAGATTTTACTATATTTAAATTCATTTAATTATTCCCATACTTGTAATATATAATATCAAATTTATTGTTTTCAAATTGATATTAGAGAAATTTTTTGAAAAAAATTCAATTCAAAATTTTCAACGATTCTTTTCAATTATTTAACCTTTTTGTATACATTTTTTTTTTTTTTTTTTTGTTAAGAATTGAAATTCACTAGAGTATAATCTCATAGATTTAAACTTGACAATACAGAAGAAGAAATGAAAAAATTTTGTGCAACAAGCAAGTCTTTTGATTTATTGAGATTTTATTCTATTCTAGAAGTAATTAGGTAAGGAATCCTTTCATCGCCTCATAGCTTTATTAAAAACCTTTGTTTTATAGTTACATTCTATTGCTTATGATATTAAAAATTATAATTTTCGCTAACACATATCAGTAAAGTTGTTATATCATCACTAATTTTGAATTTTTTTTAACTGATCTTTTTTAACTAGAGCTATATGCGCTACTTGCAGATAGATGCGTTTTGCAGACGAAACTTTCAAAATCCTGATCAAAAGTCATGTACATAGGAAATTGCAAATCAAAAACGTATACACTCTTAGTAGTTCTCTATTTATCATAATTGTTTTAAGTTGTAGGTTTCGTCCCAATTCAAAAAAAAAAAAAAACAAATGATTATTTCAATAAAAAATAATGATTAAACATTTATACGTAATCGTATATAAAAGCTTTTTTTATGTATATTTTTAAAAATTCAATATATAATCTCATGAAATTTTCTAAACTTTCCTTTTGACTGACTTGTTCTGGTTATCATGTTTGTTATGAACTTCTTTGCGTTTTCTTTTATTCAAAGGATTTCTAGGATCGTAAGCATCGTACCAATCATCTGTTTTAGTGGAAGCATCTTTTGCCAAAACCGGTGCATCATCTTGAAATCTCAACATATGTCTTAGCCAATCGTCACCCTGAATTTCCTTTTCCATCGTTGATTCATCAGCAGTATCAAGTTTATTATCATCTTCAGCTGAGTTTTCCTTAAGTGTATGCAATTTCGAACGAAATTTTGTTAATAAATTCAAAGTGAAATCTTCTCTAAAGAAAAGAGAAAATCAAATGATAGATAAATTCTGCTTTGTTTTATTCAAAAATACTTTACTTACCGACCAATGCCTTTTAGCGGTAAATTGGATTTTATATTTTCATATTTTTCTTTTTCTTTTATGAAATTCTTTATTAACTCATTATTTTCAAATTCTTTTTTAAGATTTTTCGCTTTGACTTCCTCAGTCATTTTTTTCTCTAAAATTCCATCTTTAACTTTTTTATCATTTTGATACTGTTTCTTAAGTGAGACAATCTCCTGACGAATTTCTTCTCTATAATAAACAAGAAGATACATAGATGCACCAATATATTTACTATTGCTTTCCAATAAGCTTACCTTTTTTTGGTGTTTTGCATTTTCACATGTTCCTCAGAAGTTACTAAGCAGCAGTTTTCCGAATCTGTGTCATTTTTTTTAATATTGCTATCTGATTTAGTTTTTACAATTTTTGACTTAAGTTTCTCTTGTATACGTTGTTTCCTTTGTTCAACTTCAAGTTCGTTTAATTGTTTAGTACAATCCTCGTTATGTTCATAATCCGATTCAATTTCTTTTTCATTTAAATCTAATTTCAACGGTTCTTTACTGAGGTTGGGATCGTCAACCGCATCATGTAGGGACTTCGCTTTACCGGCATTTTTTTGCATAAATTGATTAGTTTTTTCCTCATCCTCTTCAGCTTCCTCACCAAATGATAATAATCCGAAATTCCTGGCAAAAGTTTAAGCAAAATTTAAATAAATTATCTTATGATTACTAACTTGATTCCCTTCTCCTTTTCGACTTTTTTTTTCTCTTTGCAAACTGGCTTTTGAATCTTTCTTGGTTCGATATCGCTAAATGGGTTTTTAAGTATTTCAGTTTTCAATATTTTGTGAGGATACATAGGCTTTTCATTATGATCTATTAGTCCTTCTTCTAACTTAAGCATGTTAAATATTGTATCGCCCGTAACTTTGCCAAATAAAGTATTTTTGTTTTGTAATTCTGGAGTTGCGGCCAATGTAAAGAAAAATTGTGAACCGTTATCATCTTTGTCCGAGTTGGCCATTCCAACCAAACCACGTCTGACATAGCGCAGCCTTGAATGAAATTCATCTTTAAATGGATGACCATAAATAGATTCGCCTCCAGTACCATCACTGTTAGGATCTCCACCTTGTGCAATAAAACCTTTGACCACCCGATGAAATATAGTATCGTTGTAATAACCTTCCATGCAGAGTTGTATAAAATTTCGGCATGTTTTGGGACATTCACGAGACCATAGTTCAATATCAATGTCACCGACTGTGGTCATCAAAAGAACCTATTGAATTTATATTTTAGATGTGGAAAATAAATTTCATTTTCATTCATGCTCACTTTTCCCGACGTAGGCGGTTCTTGTATATAGATATTGCTCATTTCTCTTAAACTAACTTTTTTATTATTGCTATTTCTAAAAGCAGTTTTATTATATGGTCTGAAATGATTTACTATTTGGTGACTATAAAGATTTAAACCCTAAACTAAAAAAATACTAATAATAGCACAATAAATGTGAAAATAACAAACCGAGCGCATTCTTATAATGAAACGGAAGGAGAATGAAACTAATCAATAATTTACAATTACAAAACATAAAATATATAAAGGTAGATATGGACTTGAAAGATATTTCTAAGTTGAAAGTCATTTTTAAGGATTTGTTTGTATTTTCTATTTCTAAAGTTTCTCTATTATTTTCTTTTTCCAGCAATTGTTTCACTAACTTATACTTTTGTTTTTTTTTTTAATATGCTGACTTTGTCGGCAAAGTGTGCATTTTTGTCTGTAGTAGGGTCTTCTATTATCTAGTTTTGTAGTTACCTAATTCTTCTAGCTTATTTTTTATTGTTTCAAGCTTGTAAGTTTTTTCCCTTAACTTTTTTAGATTAGATATAATTTTTTCAATTAAGTTATTAATTTCGTCTATCCTATCCATTTAGGAAGACACATATAAATTTTGTAATTTTTTAGCGAGAAAAAGAAAAAAAAATTTTTTTTTTCTTTGTATTTTATATTATTGTTTTTTTTATTTATGTAATTTTTTATAAGTGTACTAATCTTATAGAGTATGGCCATGGTTATTAATGTAATTAAAATGCAAATATATATTTTTGTATATATTATATATTCTATGTTTCTAAGATCAATCATATTTTTAAACATTGTTATTGATTATTTTCTTACTAACGTAGTTTTTGAAGTATTTATTTATTTTTATGGCTACATATATAAGAATTATAGCCAATATTAAGTAAATAAAATTGCCTTCGATATAAATTGTAGATATCTGGTTCTCGTAATTTTTTACGTCCAGCATTGTAAAAATTTATTTCAGTTTTCGGTTATCAAATCATTGTTCCAGCTGATGTATTTCTATCCAGTATTTGCTGGCTATGTTCCAGGGGATGGAGTTTTGGAGTTGATGTCGTAGGAAAGCTAATTTTTTTCTATTTTTGCGGAGCTTTCCTCCTTTAGTCTTATCATGTGGTATGGTGACTGTGTCTTTCGGTTTTTGGCGTTGAAGGTATTGATCAAGCAAAATTGGCTTAGGCCCGGCTGAGATAGGTGTAGGTTTTTATATGGATGATTGATTTATTTGTTGTGGAACGTACTCTTCAATTGGTATAAAATTTGTGTGTTGCAATAGATCAAAGTTGGTAGGATTGTGATCGGCAGGTTCGCCATGTAAGGATGTTTGATAATTTAAATAATTGGATGAATTGATACCACATACTATACTTTTTCATATAATACTAACTCTCATGTAGAAACAAAATATACTCCATTCGAACTGATACATGGAAAATTACCATATATGGCAAATGATTCAATACTAATATCAAAGCCAATATATAATCCAAAAGTAAAGAAACGGCTCACTACCGAAAATGCTGCGTATGCATTAAATATCAAATTGCACCGGCGCCCTATTAAATTGCTTACATTATAATTTTGTAGATTAAGCACATTTTTGTAAATATTCTATATTATTTTAGCTTCACAAAAATAGTATATAAGCAGTGCAATGTTCTCTAATAAACCAATTGATTTTCAATGATTGTCGCTGAGTTAATCTTGGCGGATAACAGTTACTGGTTTTCAATTCAGCTCTACGCTGAGTCTACCTTGGCGATATAGAGTGCTAGTCTTGGCGGGAATAGCCGAACAGATTAGGTACGATTCCACTCTATTGAGACGCGGTCTCATACACTTAATTCTATTGAGACGGGAAATCTATGCCAGCCCAATAATAATACTCAAAATAAACCAAAGTAGTTAAACTCATTTTATGGCTAAACATCCTTACACTATAAAAAATTTTAATAGTTATATTTACTGTAGTTCGTGAGGAATTAGTAAAAATTCAAATTTTTTAATTTTGGAAACAATTTACACTGTATTTTAGTCATGTTTTTGATTGATTTGGCCCACTTTCAACAACAATTTTCGCTCAAGAACTTCCGATGTTCTTGGCAAATGCGAAGCCGGTACCTTCATTTTTGACGTCAAGTATAAAAATATTCTTGTATTATTATAAATATCATAAAGTTATTGGCTACGCTAACTTGATTTGCAAAGCAACAAATGTACCACCATTTGTTCGATTGCCCTCACACCCAAATTAGATGTGAATCGAGCAATAACTTTATGTACATAAGGCAACTAAATACATATCAGTTTCCATATCAATTAAAATTAAAAAACTACGCAAAGTGGGTACACCGTAATTGCACGATTCATGTATAATAATAGCCATGAAGTATGAAATTCTCTCTGTTTCCAACATTATACTACGTAAACTAAATTGTTAGCAGTGACATTATGTTTACCGGTCCTGCTCTTATTTGTGAACTCTGCAGAAGATGCGGTAAACGCATGTACACATAAAACAGCAGTTTTTCATAATTTTATCGTCTCAATCTCACCCCTTACCAAATGCATTGGCATTATATTTATGGATAATAAAGAGATTGACTTTATTAAATAAAAATTTTAATAAAAATCTCGAATTATTTTTTTATAACTTTTATGTTCCAGGTAATTTTTGTATTTTTGCCAGTTCAGCTTTAAATTTGGCAATAGTCTCTCTTGCTACTTTCAATTTATCTTTTAAAGTGTTTATTTCATTCTTTACTTTTTGCCTTACATCGGTAATATTTGTCAAAGATTTTTCCTTTTTAAGTTCAACTATCAAATAGAAAAGTTTTTTTTAATATTGTGACGAATTCCACACATCATTCATATACTTACAATCCGTGTTGTGAGTATATGATTCGGTAGTTAAAGGCTGCACATTTACAAGAAAGTGTTGCATTAGTTGTGTAGGCTCTTGAAATACAATCTCTTCATAGGATTCCGATACTAAACCAGTTTTTGGATCCATTGGTGCAGTGGATAATTCCCCACCTACTATTGGTGATTGGAATAGTTTTAGTATATGATAACAAGTTACCGGCCTTTCCGTAGGATCGTGAAAATAGATTTTAATAACGACTTCAAATTCTCCCCATCCAGTTTCCGTGATTTCATATGGTGGTTTGGTTACGATACGATTTGGATTTGCATAGCTTTCATGCAATTTGAAATGAACCTTTTTTACGTATAGTGACATATCTTCATTCTGGTAAGGTTTCACGTATACTTTCCATTGATGAGTGTGTCCATCTTCTTCACGTTTCTTGCCGAATGATTGTGCGATATTTCCATACACTATAGGTTTAATAATTGTCAAGCCTTTTACACGGCCTCCTGAATCCGGGCCGAAATCTGTAGGTATGTTTAAAGTGTTCATTGTAGAAATCTAAACAAAAACAATGCTACGAAACCGATAAGTTAAGCCGAGGTTGCACTTACCTAGAAATCAATTGGTATTAGATGTTGAATTTTGTAATAAGTACTTTTTTATTCATCTCTAGAAAATAACTGGCGTGAAAATAACATACCGGAACGTAGTGGATTTCAAATCCAAACAAATGGTGCATTTTTTCTGTAAAAAGCCGTACACAACTTTAAGTACATTTTATTTAGATACACATTTTATATATTTTATATATATACATACATATAAATATATATAAATACATAAATATATATACATTATAAAAATTATAAATTTGTATATATTTATTTGTATTTATATATACTAAAAGTTGACTACATTCCAATTTTAGAAAAGACAAAATGAAGTTTTATAAATTATTATTTAAATAACAATTGAAGTTTATTATGTTCGGAAATATTGACATTTTCAGATTTATTTCAATATAATATTTGATTTGAATTTCAATGGCTACATAAATTTTACTTTTAATTTCAACTTTCATTTTAAACTTAATTGTAATGAATATTTAAATTAATTAATTTCTTAATTTTATTTCAAGTTAATTTTAAACTTTAATTTTAAGTTTAACTTTTTTTTTTCTTTTGCAAAAGTAACACTAGGAGTCCAACGCTTCTCTAATATTTCGGTGCCTTTTTATAAGCTTTTCTTCAACTTGCTTTCTCGTCAACATATCAGCACCGAAACTTTTAATCGAAATTTCGGGCACTTTCGATTGCCTAATCTTAAATTGGAAGTCTACTTAAGGAGTTGTACATATTTGTAGGTATTAAAATAATGCTACGATTCAACACCGATATATCGAATGGACTTATAAATGGTGCCATTGCCTTTATCACAGATATTAAATGGTCATTCTATGGATGTGATCAATTACATAAAAAAGAATTCCCATCAATAAGCATAGATTTTGGAAAAGACTATGTTCATAGAATACATCTATTGCGAAGCAGTTTCTCTCACAAACAAACTACAGCAGCGTTGAGCATAATATGCTACATACACCGTTTTGTGCTTCTACTGTTCACAAAATGCAAGGCAGTACGGTAGGACGTGGCCTAGCATGGAATCCAAGATATTTCCAGCCTATCAAACATAGTTCGCGCCAAATCGAGTGAAATCAATTGATTTGATAACTGGAAAGAAAATTCGCAATAAAGCGGCACTTACAGAAAAAAAAAACAGAATGAGACTTTTAATAAGCAGTTAATTCGACGTTTACACGTAATAGACTAAAAAGTAAAAAATAAATTATAACAAAAAAAACTTTTTTTTAAATAAGCTTTTAAGCAAACGAAAATGAAAAGAGAGAAAATACAAATTTTTCTCCGTCACCTTTATGTGATTATACATAAAAGCTTGGGATGCTTAGAAGAAATCGAATTTCTCACAAACGAAAATCTTAAATGCTTCACGTCATTATGTTTAGTCAATTAAAAGTAATTTTTGAGATGATTCTCGCTTATATATATTTACTCGCTCTTTTAGTTCATTTAAATAAAAGTTCATTTTAAAAAAAAAATTTTTTTTTTTTATTTTTTATATACAGAACAGTTTGTCAAGACTTTAAAAGTATGCTTCAGTATTCGTAATAATATTATCACTTGATCCAAATCTGTATTTCTGAATCATCATTTTGCGAATTGCAAACAGACAATAGCTGCCAAGGCCCTGAAGAATACGAAGAAATTGGATAATTAATATGTAACACGGCGCTTTTGCTTTACTGTAAGTAAACGTGACAGATTTCATGTAAAATAGTGAATAGAATGCATCTTAATATCTGTATGTATAGTCAGCTATCTCTTGCAATTTCATTTTTCGATTACCGAGAATAATTTTCAAAATTGTTTTAATGTTGTATGATGCAACTCTTGTTCGCATTTTTTGCCATCATTGATGTCCATAGATCCCCGTTTGAAGTTTTAGCAAACCACGCGATAATTACTTGTTTTCGTCAGAGTTGGGCTGACATAACATTTTTCTAATCAATACTAACTTTAAACGACTTTTTACCCATTCAAATAGCGATGTCTAATCAAAGCCGACTGAAAAGTCTGCACATCATAAACAAATAATCGATATTTTGACAGCAGATATTTGAAGTTTGACAGATTTGTTAGCGATGACATCTACATGTCAGTTTCGCGAATTATTGATAGCTTTATTGTTTATGCTTGACTTAAGTTAGAATATTGTTTCGGTTAAAGTTTTATTGCGTATTTTTATTGTTAAAATTAACGATATTGAAAAAAAAAGAAATGAAAATAAAGTATGATAATAAATATAATGGGAAATATTATATGGGTACGAAAAATAGACCTTTGTAATCTCAAGTTACGATAGTCAATTTAGATATTAAACTATGCGACACAAATTAATTCCAATTGTTGCCATATGCAGGCTTTTTCTTGATCTCATCCCATTCAAATTTTGCCTACTCATTGAACGTTCTCATATATTATTTTTAATCGATTTAGATCAAAAGATATTAAAATTATCGTGTACATAATTTCTTTATAAATGATTTTTGCAGAATTAAGCTTTATATGCGTACGTAAATGGATGCAAAAGTGATCTTAGTATCGATCGATCTTCAATGGAGCTTATTTACTTTGGATTATATCATATTACGGTATTTAATTGGAATAGCTGACAAATTTGCGAGATTGAATCTAAAAATATATGGACAGAAATCAGAGAGATAAGCGAAAGGACATTTTTGAAATGATTCAGAAAATGATCGTGAATTAATCATTATTATAAAAAATGGATATATCTTAAAAGTCCTTCATTATAATGTTTCATACATCAGGAAAAATTTAACATATCCTTATCGTAAGTGGTAGAAGAGTATAAAATTATATCGTTTTCCATGGAAACAAAGCTATAAATTTAACTCTTAGACAGGGTTAATCATCGTATATATTATAATTGTAATTAACTTAATTAATAATGTATATTGTATTAATCATACACGGTCTGCTCTCACAAGAATTCAATGTATATTGAGTTTTTGTTTTGAATTTTATAAAATATTCGAACTTTACAACGATACATATAACATATAAAGCTTATGAACTGTATGAAATGATTTAAGTAAAAAAAGCTTCTAAATAAAATGTTTGTTGTGGTTTCAAAGCAGTTTATATTTAATAATTAACTGCATGCAAAGTGAGTGCTGCTACATTAACTTTGTTGTTGATGAAAAAGCGTTGGTATAAAGTACAACAAACGAAGAGTATAAAATAAAAAATTTATACTCAAATTCTTAAAAGTGTTTTTATTAGAAAATTTATAAAAAAAATACTCGTGTTTTCACAACTAAAACATAGAAAAATAATTTGTTGATGCAGTTTGCAAATATTATTAATACTAACTGCATGTGAGTGACGGAGGAATTCTAAAAAAAAGAAATAGAAATAAAAAATAAAAATAAAAACAGACAATATTTTTTATATTTTAACGAAAATATTCAACATAAAGGTGAAATATTTTTTCCAAGTATATTCAATATGACAGAACGGTTTGTAAGTTTAGATATAGACAATGATACCTCTGGTCGTCGCAAAAGGAATACAACAAATAAATCTAAACAGGTACTATTTTCTTACAGTGAACAACAGAGAGAGATGTAATAATAAAGATAATATGTTTTATTTAATAAATTTTTACATTAAATATACCCTTTATACCCAACTTTGATTCCATATTTCAACTATCCCCGCGAATACTATCACTTCAAAGTAATCATAATTATATATAAAGGATGCGAACTTACTTTATTAGCGATGGACATGTCAGTTAATTGTTTGGAACTGTTTATACATTCATCTCTTAAATGATTTTGTAAAAATATTTCTCAAAATTTTAAAGCCAAAATTCTTTTGCAATCCTAAGTGTAAGTTAATGTGTATGTTTGCTACTAATATCTATTTTATTGACATTCAATTTCGTATAAATATTTAAAATCCTTTTCTAAAAAGATTTAGAGATCAATATCTACTATAATTAATTATAGTCACTTGCCTATGATAGGCATGGCTTGAGCGGATCAAGTTTATATATTTAAATTCGATTAGTGTCCATCAATTTAGATGGCTTACGCTAAGATCATAAGCCTTCCCATATACAATAGATAAATGAATAGGTAAGATGCACCCACCTGAGTTTTGGATTCCTATACTGATACTTTACATGGCCTATATGATGACTCTCTCCAAGAAGAAATCTAAGAACGGCAAGAAAAACGAAAAAATATATTTTTTAAATCTCATTCAAGATTCATTCATTATATGTAGAGTGTAAATTATGTCAAGGCATTAGACATTTTCTATGCCCGGAAGAGGAAATAATATAACAACTATGCGAAAACTTTTATATACTTAAATTTATATTCCAAACATTCCATGATAAAAGTGGTAATAATGGTCCGTTAGTCATCCTGAAGCATAATCTATATCGTAAGAACACATAGTAAAAGAACTCTAAATGGAAGAAGCACAAGTTGAAAACATACTAAGTTAATCATCATCATGTTTTCTGAACTTTCCTTGATTTAATATGAATGAGCTCATATGAATCATATTGTTATACATTATTTATTAAAACAGTTTACATTATCTGCTTAAGACACATTTTTAAAGTCTTAAGAATAACGAGCAATAGAAAAAAAAAACCTTCAGGTTAGGAAATATATATCAATTTGTATATGTGAAGGATATTGTAGTCGTTCTGAGCTATAATAGATTATAATAAATATAGGAATAAATTGTTAATAGTGTTAGATGTAACTTATAATTTCTATCACATCGTATTAGAAAATAATTTTTTTTTTCCCGTTTTGTACTTTGATTAAATTTAAATTTACATATTTTATATAAAAATCTATTATAGAAAATATTCTCAACGCCGCATTTATTAAATTACTGCAACCGGCATGTATATCTGACTGCATAAATTGTATCCTCTTCCCTATCCCCTTCAGACGTATATGTAAATCGATGTTTCCCCTTGACATTTCTAAACATTTATTCTTAATTTCTAATTAATTATAATAAATATATAAAACAATATATAAATAAAAAACCAAACGTAGAAAATACACTCAGGGCCGGGTTTATCAAATTGTTGCAACCGGCATGTATATCTGACTACATAAATTGAATCCTCTTCCCATCCGCTTCAGGCGTATATGTAAATTGATGTTGACCCTTGACATTTCTCTAAGCTTTTATTCTTAATTTCCAATTAATTCCAGATGGTATCTCATAAAATATGTATTTTATTAATTAAAAATTTGTTTTTGTTTTTGTCTTAAATCTTGGAGGATTTCTTGATCTTTGATCCAGATGTTGATTTTTTTCATTTTACTTTAATTAACGTATCCTCTTTCATAACCAATTTGCTAGATTGTTTGTTTTTTTTTTTTTATAATAAATTTTTTTTTTTATATATATATATATATATTGTATAATAAAATTTCCTGCAATTAAAAATAATTCTTAATAGCTCTTTTTTCCAGTTTATGCACACCATTGTTCGTTTGTTTCTAATACGACTGTGTGAAGCATATGCAACAGGACGGCAATCAAACAAAAACTTAATAGATTCTGTTATGCTTTCCTTTGGATGTGAAATTTTTTTTATTTTCCTTAAAGGACTATAATATAATAAAACTCTATTCTATTGCTTCACAATGAGCCTTTTGGCGAAAAAAAATAAAAAACTACTTTTTTTTTAGTAAATCTCTTCAAGAAATTATTAGTTCACCGAAATATGTGATCTCACTTTTTATTCATGCGACCTAAAAATATTTGTATTTCTTTTTTATTTGTCGAATTTCGAATTCTAAAACTATATTTTCCGAAAATTTATAATTAAGCAGTCAATATCATGAATTGTATAATAGATCGCAATTTATTTGAATTGAAGTTTAGGTTTAAATTTTTTGATTTATTTACAACTAATCCTAATTCTTTGTTATATTCTTCTCTAACGTTTTCATTAATTGCAATATTAAGTATATCTGTAAAATTTTCTCTATTTACCCTTTAAAATATTACTGATTTAGTGTATAAAGACCAAATGACAATTTGACAATTTATTAAAAGGCGATGCTCCACAAATGATGTGTTAAATATATAGAAAAGTTTTTTAATATACTTAGTTTTTTTTTATATTATCCAATCAATCTTTTGCCCATATACCTTAGTTAGTTAGTTAGTTATAGTACCTTTTTTTTTTGCTATAATGTATTTTATGTTTTTTTTTAAACCACTTTCCTAGACTCTCCATACACAGTGCTTGATCGTTTACATTAATTATACATTTCCCTTGAAATTTTCTTGAATCATTAAATACATCCTATCTTGGTGTTGTACAGAGATTTCGTGTTCATTGTTTATCTTGTTATCTAAATTCCGTGTGTTTACTTTAGATAGTTTTCTATTCTATTGTCTATTGTTTCTATCATCGTAGTACCAAAAATAAGTTAGAAATTTTCACTAAGTTTATTTTATAAATTTTCGTTTTCCCATTTTATTGTTGTTATAACATTTTTATATGTAATCGCTTTTTGATGTAATTTCTCTTCATAGCCGTAGGTTGTAAGTATTCTTGAAATTGTCTCTAACTAAGTTGATCTTTTTCTTTTTTTAAGGTATTTAATTCGATAATATATTAATATCGCTCTGCCAGTGTTTAATTTTACTTCTGCAATATTATTCTCTCTCTCTTAATATGAAAATTTAACATCCGTTGGCTGTTTTGATTTTCTGTAATTTGTGTCAACAACATTTATACATGAAACATATTTTTTTTGTTACAAACAAAAACTAAATGATTCATTTTTTGAAATTTTAAACGAAAGCTTGGCATTGTTTCAGTTCATGAACCTTATTGGTTTTTTTTTTTTTTTTTTTTTTTTTTTTATTATTTTTTTTTTTTTTTTTTTTTTTTTTTTTTTTTTTTTTTTTTTTTATAAAGAAATTGAAAACAATACGCTTAGTACTATTTTCAGAATTTTTCAAATTCTCATGATCAATTTTATTCTCCTCCTTAAATTTTATTAATTTTATATAAATCATTCATTATTCTCATAGCAGATTTTAATTGAATTTGATTTGACTTGTAGATAATTCTGCACCGTTACACATATTTCTAACGCTTTATCAAAATTGACATCTATTCTAAAGAATTGTTTCATGTTATTAATTCCAAGCGATATGCGGTTTCTCTGTAATGACGTTTGTTACACAGCAAAATCGCGTATGTATGCTAAATTTTTTAAGTCAATCAAAAATGATCAAATACTTAATTTTTTTTTTAGAAGATGTATAAAAAAAAAAATCTCTCATATACAAGTACATTGCAAATTGCTTATCATTTTTTCAGCTTCACTAGAAAGATCAAATGTTGCGAAATGTTCTAAGCTCTTCTTCAAAAATATAGACAATTCTTCTGCTATGGTTTGTCTGATAAATATCATCAGCTTTTAGAAAAATCTCCGAATTTTGCTAAGATTTTTGGCACTTCTCAGAGACATTGTCTTTTAGTATACATTTTCCAATAGATCTGACAAAATTCATTTTTATAGATTCTTTCGTACATTTTCTAGGATGAAACACTTTTTTTTTTCTTTTTTTTATATTCAAGTGCCCTTTGATTTTTGTATTTTCAAAGGTCTTTTCTTTTCCTTGTTAAATTTTTTAAAAATTTTTAATATTATTTCCTTTATATTCATTTATTTATGCTCTATTTGTTTATTTTCTATTGTTTACTTAGTTGAACATGTGAAGTTAACAAGTCTGTAAATTGTTATACTAGGGATGGGAATTTTACATGGGAACATCATGCTCCGCAAATTAAATAAATACACACAGTCGTTCTTTCGCCAAATAATCTAACAGTGTATCTTTTCTCAGTAGTTTACAAAGAATAAGACTCAGTGTCACATCAGCTAAAATCAATTTTCTTTAGAACGTTGCCGAATTTAGAGTTCTATTCGCGTCCTGTTTACTCTTGCATATGTATTATACACATTCGGCAAACCAGAGAGAAAATATTTCTTAGATTTGAATCCCGCGTACTCTTGATTGCAATCTTTTGCTTACTTTATAACCTTCAATATTTCCATCTATTTATCTTATAATTATTTACATAAACTTGTGCAAACTGCATCTCTTTCATCAGGAGGCAATTATAGTGAAGTCCATGCATTAATTACAATTGGCTAATGCTTTAAACTTAATATCCAGTATTTAAACGCTTCTGGTATATAAATGTTTGATATGTTTAGAGATGCATTTTTTTATTTTTTTTTTTTTTAGAGCATCCAAGTTTACACTTTCTATCTACTTCAGATAGTAACCGTTCTCTCCGTACTTTGGCAATCGTTCGTCACTTAATTTTCATCTTTCAGAACAAGTTTTTACTTTTACTTTTACTTTTTTCTGAGCATCCTTAATGAAGGACATCACTGAAATTAACGCAAGCAAAATGTTCCAGCTTACGTTCAAAACTATTTTCTGAATTGATTTAAATGTGTCTGTTCGTTTGATATCTGCCCAAGCACAATATTGTGTTCAATATAGAGTTTGAATTTTCAAAATCTTTTAAAGAAATTTAATACACACTGGCCTGTCTCAGTACAAGCACAAACTCTATTTAAAATAAATGGAAGCGGACGATTCTTACGATTAATTGTTATACAAATTTTTGTTTTCAAAATATCATTATACACACGGAACTAATAAGTCATTTTCAAAATTTTTCCTTTCTAAATCTGTGAAACATAACATTTTGATGGAAAATTTTAATGAGAGATGAGGCAGCAGCTATTTTTTCAAGTTTTTCTCATATAAAGCTTCTTCCAAAAAATATGGAAATAATATCGAATTTTTAGTATTTCATAACATAAAATTAATAAAAATTAGTGTGTTTTGACATGATAACTTATTATAGTAAACTCTGAAGTATATAGGTCTAGGTTTCGTGCACCTTTTCAAAATACACAGTGGTTCTTCCGAAATGTAAATCTTTGTCTAGCAATAAGGTATAATTTTTATATATTTTATGATGAAGTTAGAGATGAAGAAGTAGGATATTTGTAAGTTGGTTTTGCCCGACTATAATGTTTTAACTGATCTAAATATATATTTAATTTTTAATTTTCAGGACGAAAATTCTCATGAGCTGAACGTAACTGATGTTCTTGACGGACCATCTAAAACGGGTATGCCTCAAACTAATAAGAATCATGATATGATATAAGAGTCGCGTACAACGGTCCATTTAGTTTAATTATTTATCTGTTTTGTGGAAGAAAAATAGGAAACTTTTATGCGTTTTATGGCGGTTTATTCATATTTAGTCGATCGACTAAACTTAATGCATAAAATTCTCTCAAATATTTTATTAGGTTGGAAACGTTAATTAGCTAATCAGTTTTCGTTTCTCTTAGATGGCCTTAATGATTATTTGTGTGTCTTAAGTTTAAATTAACAAATTTGCAGATTTTCAATTACGACCAATTACGTCCACTTTTATGTTGTTCCTGTAGCTATAAACTAAAAGTATTTATGAAAAAATTCTGAATGAAAAAGATACCTCTTATTCGTTACGAATCGAATTGTAAGGTTGTAAATGCATATACAATGGCGCGCAAACACACACACACACACACACACACACATACATTCATGAATGTTTATACAATACAATCGTAGACATGGTAGACTAACAGCACAAAAGAACATAAACTTATTTATTAATTATTTACTACACTAATACATACATCTATAGCAAAAGGAACAAATACGAAACTTCATCGCAAATTGCCAAAAAAAAAAAGCACAAAGCTATAAACAGAAATATTTAGGTAGTTATAGAGTAGTTACCAAAAATAGGAAAAATTTACTATAAAAGCACAGTAGTGAAGCTAAGTAAGCAGTAAGTGCAAATGGAAAAGTTAGTTGTGATAATTGAGTCAATCGGTGGAAAAGAAATTTAAAAAAAAAAAAAAAAAAAAAAAAAAAAAAAAAAAAAAAAAAAAAAAACCATTGAAATATTTTCCTCCAGATAAGGTTAAATTTTTACCTTACCTTATGTCAAATTAAAAATTGTAACCAGTTATCCAAGTTTTCCTTTTAGATTTCAATTTAAAAAGTGTTTTTCTGTTTAGTGTGTTATCGTATAAGCACACACGCATACACAATCAAGAATTCTTACTAAATCATACAATTCTGTTTATTATTCATTGTATACTATTTTAATAATTCTCATTTTCATATTAATATAAAAGTAAACGATGACGACGTTGTGGTGTCTCGAACTGATGCTGATGATGATTTATTACCAATAAGTTTAGAACGTGGATCGGGCGAACGTTCTCATAGGATACCATCACCTAGGCGTGCAAGCAATGCTTTTACCAATTATGATGAATCCGGTTTCATAGAAATCAATGGTGTACGAACTGCAATTCCTGATGTAAATGCTTATCAACATAAAAAAACTTTAGCTCAAGGTATGATGGATTTGGCTCTTCTATCCGCAAATGCAAATCAATTACGTTACGTATTAGAAACATATAAACGGCATCCATACTATTATCCCAGTATAGTATTCATATCTATGAGTATTATTTTTCAGGTTTGTAATACTAGAGAAAGAATTTCAATATGTTTTGAAAATAATTTTAAGAAAAAGAAAATAATTTACAGGTAGCAGTTGGCGTGGGTCTTATATTAAACAGCAAATATAATATTAAAAACAAAGAAGAACGATGCCGGGCCAATCGTGTAAATAATTATACTGTAATCGGTATATTTATTGTTACGGTAGTTAATGTTTTTATATCCGCCTTTGGTGTAGCAGATCCAGTGGCTTGAGATCGATAAATTTTGGTTAATCCAAAATTACAAAAATATTACATTTTTCAAAACAATTTTTAAGAGCCAGCAAGAAAAATTTGCAAAGTGCACAAATATATATCAAATCAAATCTCTGTTCACGTTATCAAAAACATTCGCAATATTGAAATTAACAGAGAAAAGGAAATTTTGCGTCCCTTTCCAGTTACTGCTGTCAAGATACGATGACATGCCGGGCATAATTTTAGCCATTATTTTAATTAATCTAAATCGTAATATATTTTAATCTATCATAGTTAATCTTGGTATGAAACTTGACCTAAGATGAATTCAGTTTACTTATATAGTGCTTACATTTCACATATCGGTCAATAATTCCCGGGATTAACACGTAGATATCATGTGTAATATTATATTATATATTTAATATTATTTTTTTCCAGAAAGGGCCACAAACTTCAAATGATCTTTATCGAAATTTCTGGTCATTTGTTACGGAGGTTTTAGTCGTGTTGCTTTTGTTATTTCTCAAATATTGGAAATATCCGAATCTTATGGATGGATTAAGTATTGCTTTTTTTATGGGAAAAAATATATATATATTTAAAGTTAGCATTAATGTATATAATATCGGAACAATAATTTACCGATAAAGTAGAACGCAACGAACGGCCCAAAGAAGAAAACGTTGATACTCTAGAAAACATCAAAAAAAGTTCAAAAAATTATTTTGGATAATCAAAAAGTGAAATTGTAAGAGATAGCTGATATCCTAAAGGCATTAGAATGTTGTGTTCCAAATGGTCACGGTGCATCGTGTCACATGTTGAGTCGGATACAAAGCAAAATTGCATGAATTCCAGTTCGAATCGCTGCCGCATCAATTACATATTATATAAATTTGGTTTCCAGCAATGATTGTTTGCTTGTAAATCTTAAAAGATTAGTTTAGGTTAAAAGTTTTGGATTAAATTCATTCCAAGAACTGAAGAGCATTTGGATGATTTAAAAAAAAAAGAAAAACGCTCTATGGAGAAGATCTCGATATGTTAGAGAAGCTACTAAAAATGTTAGAGAAATTGGACTGATTGCATCATTCTGAAAGTTGAATTTTGTAAATTTAGTGCTTTTTATGCTTCGTTCCGGGATTTATTGACCAATGTATTATATTTAAAATTCTTCTAATAAATGTACGATGAATATTTTTTACACCCAACACCAAAGAATTTTCATTTTATATATATTCTCCGCTTGTCTGGCTAGGTAAAAGTCTGGGATAAACATTCTCTCGGTCGTAAAAAAAAAAACTTAAGACTTCGGTTTCAAGAAGAATTCCATAATCTTTTGAACTCATCGTTACATTGCGTCTTATCGTTGTTTAGCCATAAAAGAAAAGGCGCTGCTTACTTAGGAGGCTTTAACATTTATGCTGAACACATAAAAGTATGGGAAATAGTATGTATTGACACCTTTCACTATGATGTCCCCTACTTTGGATCATGAAGTTACATTTTGTGATAGTGTTTAGAACCCTTTCAGATATAAGGGTTCTAAACACATTGCTTTTGATGATACCTAGACGTTGTGCTTATCAGTCCTCTTATTTTGCCATTCAGTCATATTTTGACTTTATTCACTACCTTGTGCCCTTCATTCACTACATTGAGCCATTCATTCACTACATTGTACCATTCAGTCCTCTCATTTTGGTATTCAGTCCTCTCATTTTGATATTCAATCTTCTCATTTTGCAAATATTATACACGTAACCCTCCTATAACGCGGTACTTTCGATAACGCGGTTCGCAAAATGCGGAAAATTTCCTATAACGCGGAATTTTTTAGGAACCTATCGGCCGCGTTGTAGGAGGGTTACCTGTATATACAATACTTACACCTTTGCAATTAGAAAAAAAAATATGCGTGCTGCCTAAACAAAGCGAATCCGTTAGTAAAGTCGGCAGTTAGTTTATTTTATTTGTTAAGATTCTATTCTTTAATCAATTTGATACGTATATTTATTATTCTTTTTCTTTGCCTCATTTATTAGGGTTGACAAATAGTTTAATAAATAATTTATTTGTTAGCTAATGCAATCATCAAGTTACGTTTGATATTCTCAATTAATTATTGATAAACATTAAGTTGAGAAGATAGCACCAATAGCAAAAATGTCTTTAACCGAGAAGCATGTGTCGGCATTTTCAAAAGATGGAAAATTATTTGCTACTATTGATGGCCAAGTTATTTTGCTCATCTTCGATACAGATACTAGTGAATTAAAACAAGAATACACTCCAAATCTTCATTTATCCGGGCCATGCTCAACTCTTTTGTGGATTGCGGCTTCTACAAAAGGGAGAAAGGTTTTTGTGTATTTTTCTTTGTATTAAGTGATTTGACTTTTAAATTGAAATAATTTCGTTAAAATTAAGAATAAAAAGGCATATAGATCATTAAATGATATGGAAACGTTGTATATTGCTTTGGGCACAAATAAGGATCAAGTATCGCTCTGTTCTTATGCCGAAGTCAAGGTGAGCAAATGAGAATACAGCAAAATCACCTTATTAACAGCGTTGGCTTATTTTCGACAGATCGAATGACGCCTTAAAAGGGAAGGTCACACTGGGCGTATAACTGCGTTAGTACTGGGCGATAACGGTAAATTGTTCACGATTGGTGAGGACCGTAATGTAATAGAATGGTCTTTAACAAGCGAAAAGCAGCTATCATCTTCGTCAGTAGGACCTGAAAAGCCTTTCCGTCTAGCATTTATGAATGGTTCCCAAACCTTGGTAGTGGAATCAAGGCAAATTAAGGTTTTTTCCGTCGAGACACGAGAATTATTACAAACATTTATTGGACATATCTTTGTTTTGGAAGAAAATAAGGAATTTGCTGTCACTACTTCTTGTATGGAACGCAAGCCACCTTCTTGCACGTTACTTATGGAGGACATAGTCTATTTTCTTGCATGCCAAGTGGGCAACGATAAAAATAGTCTTCAAATGGCTAGTATTACCAGAAGCGGAGTTATACACGTTTACCTAATTGACCTAAAGGAGTAATTATCGCGATACAGAACGTTAATAAATTTTAAATTTAATTTAAATTTAAATATTTTCCTTTTTTAGGATTAAAGTTAATCGTTCGAAGAAAACGAAACAGACGAACCGGTTGAAGCGGATGAATTGGCTGAAACAGATCGTCTCGTACTTTATGATATGACTGCTGCAGTTTGGTGGTGTTAGAGGTCGTTCAGAATTCGCTCTTATTTCAGAAATGGGAACCGAAGAGTTGACCAATTGTTCGTTTAAGGCAATAATCTCTTTAAATTTTTGCGCTGTTGGCGGAACTACCAATAAATTTACTGATATCAGTAAGGGATGTATAAGTTTAGCATTCATTGTCATCAAAATAACTTCTTCATTTTTTTCCAAACACAAAGAGGTTAGCTCAGATTTTTGTGCAAATACGGGCTGACACTGAGAGTTTATAGAAGTAATTGAGGCTCTGTTGTGGAGAAATAGCATAAGACTAATTCAAATTCAATTCGTACATTGTTAACAATTTTTTTAACCGTATCATAAATTGACGTTTAACCTGCAAACTTAACAAACGCTCATGTTCATTTCGATGGTGCCGTCGTATGCGGAAATTGAACACAATTATTAAATCTAAACCGAATTGGAAACCAATCCAACGCCATTTTTGATAGCCATGTTCCAAGAGTATACGGCCATATCTCATACAATTTTCATTAAATTTCTCAGCACTAAGATTTTGCGGGCTAAGGAAAAAAAAGAAAACACTGATTAAAAACTAACGCATTGCTGAAGATAATTGACTCAACATAAGATCAAATCTAGGTGGACTCTTAGCTACGCTTCTGAGTTTATTTGTATCACAACGCTACTTTGCTAATTATTTAGTCATGCTCTTTAATGATTTAGTAATTCTAATGTCAACGCAGAAGGTGTCTTTAAGATAGTCGACAAAAAATTGGCACCCAATATATGTAACTAGAATTCTAAGATTTATCCAGATCTTAGAAGTTTTCCTTGGATTAACGTTGCATAATATTAGTCATTGCTGTTTCAAAATCGATCCTAGCTCATGAATCGGAGTTTTCTTCAGACAAGAATGAAGCAATGATTACAAAGCTTGGAGGATTCAGAAAGCACTCGAGATTCATTTCCCCCTTCATATCAAATTTCAAACGATCTGTAATTCCTTTTTGTCTACGGCAAGTTCGCTTTTCATTGAAGTTTTCGGTATGTGTTTGGAGCACATAAAAGCATTGGAGGAGATCGTTCAATTTAAGTGCTATCATGTTATGATAGTAGCTTTTTGGAAGCCATTTATACTATGATACAGACGCAAAACAAATTCCTAACCTTTCCAACCACAGATTCTTTTTACAAATATTCCGATTTAAAAAAATTAATAATTATTTAATAAAAAAGGAGAGTAGGAAATGTAATTTTTCAATCTATACAGTAGTCAAAGTTGCAAGCGAAAAGACATAAATTATATAGAAAAATTAAATTTTTAAATTTTTTAATTTGAATATAAAAAACCTTGTGAATATAAGTTATTTTCTCTTTTTATTTCGTGTTTTTACTTTAATACTTTCATTGCGCAGTTTGGTGGATAGAGGTGGCTCCGCAAGATTTGTAGGTTTGCATTTGCGATTTGGTCTTGAGCTGACTGTTGTAATTGCATTGCTATTACTTTCTGTTTTATAACTTTCTACTTTTGTGTTAAATATTTCCGTCCGCTGTTTACAAGGAGTGCTGTTTGTAAATTCATTTTTGTTAAATTCAATGAAAGCTGCTTCTAAAAGTAAAACGAAAGAAGTTACCTTAATATAGATATAAATCAATTCATCATATTTGTAGCTCTCACATACTAGTAAATCTGAATTACCTTTAAAACTGCAATTCTGCTGTTCTTCTATACTTTCGTCTCCTAAAGGTGTATGACATCTTTTTAATACTCCGCAATTGAAATCATCTTTCAAATCAAAAGACTTTTCACACATAACATGTGTACTTTTCACAGTTGATGAAAATTCTCGGAAATATTGTTGACAAAGCGCTATTCGTGGAAGCTTGACAAGGTTATCATTTAATTGTTGTGATGTCATACGAGATTGATTTACTTCTTTAGGTGCAATGTTATCAGAGTTTTCCTTGTCGCTATTATTATTATTATCGTCGCTGATATTCTCTGAACTTTCATCATATTCGCATTCTTCAGCTTCGTCCTCTTCGTCGATAATATTAATTAACTTTGCAGTCTCCTCACTTATGCAGTCTGTTGTTTCAACTGGATGTTCTACTTCTTGGTCAATAGGTTCATTTAAGTTCTCACCATCGACAGTACTATATGTGGTAATTACTGGTGATGGATTACGTAGCAATTCTTCGTGTTGAAACAGAGCACTACCACGTCTTAGCTCTTCAGCTATAACAGAGGCATTTCGTTGTTGCAATATTAACGAAGTATTAGAAATCTCTGCATCAAAATCCTTTTCACACACTTTTGCTTTTAAATATTGAAGAACTTCTGAATCTGTTCCAACATCATGTAAAAGTTGGATCGCTCGACGTCTGCACTGGTTCTTTAAATGAATCTCGTCCTCATGATTGATAAGTAACTGTTCCCTTAGAGTGCAAATTTCTCCCTGAAGATCCCGAATTATTAAACGCATCTTTTGCATAGCTTCGACAAGTTCTCTATTTATAGCTTTATAATTCTCCATGTTCTTAAAATTTTAATTCACAACTTTTTTTCTTGGATGAAGCCTGTGAGTAATAAGGCTTATATATCCAGTAAATTTATTGGTTGAAAAACAAAAGTTTCAATTTTGTGATACAAAACTAAAGGAGCACTTTTTTTCATATTTAATGAAAACAAATGATCGAAAAATACAATTTTGATGCAGAAAAATTAGAGTTGCCAATTGTAGATAGATGTGATGATTTGCAGGTTGTCAAAAAACTGGCAAGCCAGAAGAAACAAAAAAAAATCTCCCATGTGGTGAAAATGGTGTCAGATAGAGGTTCAAAGTTCAGAAAAGGGTGAATTTTGTAGAAAAGACGACCATCATTCAATCTTGCAGTAGCACGATATTTATCCATCCAGTCTTGCCAAATGACGTTCTTAATGAGACGTAAGGCATCCTTAGGAGGATACATGACAGAGAAAATATTGCCATCAAATCGAGCTTCACGGGCGTGTAGGTCAGCTCTGACATTCAGTGGAAAGCCACAGTGACCAGGAAACCAGATGAGATGACATGACTCAAAAGTGGAGTCATTTGCCATTTCATGAATTTCATACACATACTTATCGTGAGGATCTTTTTTCTTGATAAGTGTCAGGGCTGATTTGCTATCAGAAAAGACCACGAGTTTTCTGATGCCATTAGTTTTGGCCAGAAAAATAGCTTGCATGAACGCCAGGAGTTCAGTAAAAGTGGAGGAAAGTTCTTCCAGAATTTTAAACTTACCAAGCAGTTCAGAAGGATGTTTAACCACGGCAAAACCAGAAACCCCTTGACCACTGAGACATCAGAACCATAAATGGTGAAATCATTACTTACATAAAAGTTGAGTCTTTCCTGGGACAAAGCTCGAAGACCCAACTGTGGAAAATTCTTTTTGGATGTGACAGTTGATAAGAAAGGATTAAGATCCACTGTGCATATACTTAGTGTGGAGCTCCAGTTGGGGACGGAATTGACCCTCTCAAAAATGTTGCGAAACCTCTGATAACAGTACGTGTAGCTGCTGGAGATATCACCTCTACTGGAGGCAACGATATCAAAAAGCATTGGACTAATGATTTTAACTTTCAACAGTTCTTTTGCCGTCAGAAGTAGAGCTCTATCAAGAATCGACAGTTCGCCTGCAATAATTCTTAGGATGGTCACAGGCGTCGAAGGGGAGAGACCTGTACAACGTCTTAGTAATTTGTTTTGAAAGGTCTGAATTTTTCTGTTAATGTAGTCAGGTAGATTGCAAGTTGTAGAGAGGCTGTATTCGATTTTCGAGCGGACTAAAGATTTGTAAACATTGGCGAAAGTCCCGATCTGAAGGCAAGTCATCAGTTTGATGACATTAATACCGGATTGATTGCCAGAAAGAATATCAGAGTAATGGTCTTGGACAGTAAGACTCGAATTAATAATTCTTCCAAGGAACTTGAGTGAATATTTTTGGTTAACAGGTGTATTGCTTATTAAAATGTTGACGATGTTTTTGGAACTTTTCGCAAAATAAATGGCATTAGTTTTGCTAGGATTAAAGTTGAGGTTGAGACCTGCGCAATCTTGATAAAAGAGATTAGCTTTGGCACTCAGGCTTTTCAATGCAGCATCAAAGGTTTTGTCAGCCGATACTATCAGAAAATCATCAGCTTATTGAAATATATGTGTTTTGCCATCCTGAAGTTGATGCAGTTTGACCGTGTATAGATTGAAAAGAATGGGACTTAAACAGCTATCTTGCGGCAGTCCACCGTGAATCTGCACTTTTTCAGTTCCCATTACAAGGATGCGATTTGATAGGAAGTTTAAAATCCAGAGTCTCAAATGGAGGGGAGTTTCGAAATCTCTGAGAATTTTACCAAGTGTTCTCAGATCCACACAATCGTATGCCTTGTTGATGTCCAAGGAGAGCATCACAACTTTTTTCCCATCTTTTTTCTCTCTAGACATTGTGAACAATAATTCATTTAAATACATATTGGTGGACTTGAATTTTTGTGGGGATTGAGGAAGAGTCTTTCCTTCACCATAGAGTTTGTAATTTTTATAAGAACAAATATTAGAGAGATAGCTCTATAGTTAATAAGTTCATTAGGATCTTTACCAGCTTTTAATATCGGAATGATTTTTATAAGACGCCATTCATTCGGAATGTTATTTGAAAGCCAACATGTATTAATGGCAGTCAACAATGCAGACAGACTTTGAATAGAGAGAGCTTTGATCATATTATACTTAATCTCGTTACAACCCGCTGCCGAAGGTTTATTCTTTCCTTACAGAATTTTCATCAGTTCCTCTAACAAGAAAGGCAAATTTCCATCATCTGAAAATTGAGAGGATGGAGAGACTATAAAAGTCCCAGTAGAAGCATTATTTTTCAGTAAGTCCAAATATAATTTTTTGTTGATGTCGTTCCACGTTAAAAATTTGTGAGATCTCTTACTTCGACGGTGACCATTCAAGTAATTCCAGAAATGTCTTGAATTTCCCTTAGAACACACATCCTCAATAGTAAGACCCCTGTGTCTTCTTTTGGCTTTTTTTACCGCCACCTTCCATTCCTTTTGTATTTCTTTAAAACTAACAAAATTCTCAGGACTGGCGTATCTTGAAAATTTTTGTTTGGAACTTTTTAGTCTGCGAAAAAACGCAGAAAGCAAAGAATTCCACCAGGGTTTAGGAGAGAAATTGTTAGTAACATGAAAATCCGATTTTGCGTTTCTAATTTCATCATGAAGTGTCTGACGAATTGAATTAATTTCGGGAGCTAAAACGACTTTGGATGGACTATCTAATAAGATTTTTCGAGTTATCTTTTCGGTCATATTGTTGTCTGTTTTAAAGACAATGGGAAGGTGACGACTATTACCTAGATAGAGATCTTTCTCAATGGTCCACTGAAAATTTAAAAAATTGGAGTTCACAAAGGTGAGATCCAATGTGCTAAAAGGACCACTATCAGAAACGGAAAAAGTAGGTGAATTAACATTTAAACAAGAAAAAGTGGAGCTGTTAATGATATCTAGGAGAACTTTTCCACGGTTATTGACTGTCGTATCACCAAAGCAAGTGTGTCTCGAGTAGAAATCTCCCACAAGAATTACATTTTGATAATTATCAAGAAAATCGCAGTCTTTGCATTTCATTTCTGAAAAATTGTGTAATTAGATTGAGAGGAAAATAAACCGAAACTACAACTAGGTTAAGCTTGAGATTAGTCGTTTTTAAGATGACTATCTCAGCCGAAGATTTATAGGGAATCTGCTTAAAGCGGATACTTTTCCTGATCAATGTGGCAAAACCACCATATCCATCAGAACGACATTTAGCGATATAAACATAGTTTGGAATCAATAGGTCCGACACATTATCATCAGAACGAAAAATTTCGCTAAGGATGCAAAAATCTATCCCCTTGCAATTCAAGAAGAAATCCAAATTGTGTGAATTACATATGAAGCTCTGTACGTTGTATTGCAGAAAGTGGATCATTTAGAATTATTGGAAGAGTTAACATTGAGGACAAACCCAGATTGTTGTAAATTATCAAATACAGATTTGAAAGCAGACATTTTTTCGACTATGTTATGCATTTCATTTTTGTTGCAATGGTAGAAGAAGTACTGCAAATTTCTTTCAGTAATTTTTCCAATTCTGAAGATTTTTTTGCCAAAAAAAAAACGTATTTCGACATATAGGTATGTAGTTTCGGAATAGGTAACATTTTTTTTGGTAGAAATTTTGATCTAAAATTGTCATATATCTAATATCAGCAAGGTCCAAAAAATACCTTGCAAAAAAATTTGATCGAAATCTTATTCGGAGGTGTTTTTTATTGACGTTTACTTTCAATCGCACATTTTGAATCGGTGTGCGCTCTTATAATGTTAAAGCGCGTGATCTAGTATGAAAGTCTATTTAAGCAGGTATAGTGGTAAAGCCGATTCAAGGGGATATAGTGTCAAACCTATTCAAGGGGCTTTAGTGTTAGAGCCCAATCAGGGGTTAGTGTTGAAGCTCATGGAAGGGAGTATAGCGTTAACGCCAATTTAAATTGGCGCTATGTTTTTACAAATTTCTGTTTTTACAAATTTCTATGTTTTTACAAATTTCTATGTTTTTACAAATTTCTACGTTTTTACAAATTTCTACGTTTTTACAAATTTCTATGTTTTTACAAATTTCTACGTTTTTACAAATTTCTATGTTTTTACAAATTTCTATGTTTTTACAAATTTCTATGTTTTTACAAATTTCTATGTTTTTACACATTTTTATGTTTTTACANACAAATTTCTATGTTTTTACAAATTTCTATGTTTTTACAAATTTATGTTTTACAAATTTCTATGTTTTTACAAATTTCTATGTTTTTACAAATTTCTATGTTTTTACAAATTTCTATGTTTTTACAAATTTCTATGTTTTTACACATTTCTATGTTTTAACAAATTTCTATGTTTTTACAGATTTCTATGTTTTACAAATTTCTATGTTTTTACAAATTTCTATGTTTTTACAAATTTCTACGTTTTTACAAATTTCTATCTTTTTACAAATTTCTATGTTTTTACAAATTTCTGTGTTTTTACAAATTTCTATCTTTTTACACCTATGGCTCCTTTGGACCCAGTACCAGATAGATAGGACCGACGTCGTACGAAATCCGGGACCGGGAGACCTACGGCCCACGTACCAGATAGGACCGCAATTTTGGGGTAAAAAGGAATTACTTCCTCTACGTACCAGTAAATTCGTCAATATGAAGGAACAAAATTATAGGTCTCGGTTAGCTTCTCCTCGGTCGTTGAAAAGTATACAAAGTTTTCACACTACTTTTTAATGTGTTGAATTTTCTGCAAATTGGAATAATAGCGCTTTGAAATCAGATGTTCAGGTTGAAAATTCAAGACAAGAGCGAATTGTTCTTTCCCCTGTATTAAAAGAGAGTCTTCGCTCTATAGAGCATGGATGTTCAATAACATCAACTTCAGGAGAGATCATAAATTACCTTGTAGGAAAACAAGGTCGTTATTATAAAACATATAGAGATTATTTATATCTTACTTCCACATCTTTCAAATCAGAAAATAAATGGCTGAGTGACAAGATAATTAGGTATATTGCATAACTAACAACGTTTCACTTAACTTCGAAAGTCCTCTGTAAAGTTCAATGATAATAACTGTTAATGCAAACGGGAATCATTAGTGTATGGCTATTATCAAAACAATGAACGAAATAGAATTTTATGATCCTTTACAGACAGACAAAGGCTATAACTTCTTTAGAAATTTTAAAGCTAAATTTATTAGTATATACAACGAATTTGCTGGAAGTAACAACTGGCATCAGCAGACAGTTGGTCGTGCGGATATCATATTTTGAAATATTAGTTTGGGGAAAAAGAAATCCAT